>CAUYON010026323.1:0-12942 GCA_963573935.1 Arctocebus calabarensis | reverse complement strand
CTCACTTGAGCCCAGGAATTGGAGGTTGCTGTGAGCTGTGATGCCACAGCACTCTATCCAGGGTGACAGCTTGAGGCTCTGTCTCAAAAAAATAAAATAACAAAAGTATCATCTACAGTTTAGGTAGATACTGCTTATTCTGATTTTTAGGTGAACTTGCATAAGACTTCCAAAACCACCTTAGTTAACCTTTCAGAAAGTCACAGAAAGCTGTTTATGTTTATTTTAAAGCCCAGCTGCTTTTCATGTGGAATTGTACTCTCAGTAATATTTGTTTTGGGTTTTTTTTAACGATTTTTGCCTGGGGCTGGGTTTGAACTCACCACTTCTGGCATATGGGGCCGGCTTCCTACTCCTTTGAGCCACAGGGGGCCACCCTCTTTCAGTAATATTTGAAACCATCAGTGGGTTGGGCACTGTTCTCAAGGTACATGTGAAACATTGGCTTTATCTTTTATTAAGTCTGTGTTGTGGCATTTTTACGTTATACACAACAAGGTGAGGGCTGAGATGTGGGCCCTATTAGGGGCTATTAAAAGGACTCATTGACCCAGGAAAAAGGCAGCTCAAATTGACTTTTTTTTTTTTTTTTTTGAGCCAGAGCCTCAAGCTGTCACCCTGGATAGAGTGCTCTGGCATCACAGTTCACAGCAACCTCCAATTCCTGGGCTCAAGGAAGTCTCTTGACTCCACCTCCCAAGTAACTGGGCCTACAGGCACCCGCCACAATGCCCGGCCATTTTTTGGTTGTAGCCGTCATTGTTGTTTGGCGGGCCCGGGTTGGATTTGAACCCACCAGCTCAGGTGTGCGTGGCTGGCGCCTGTGGCTCAGTGGGCTAAGGCACCTGAGCTTACGGGTTCGAATCCAGCCTGGGCCCACCAACCAACAATGACGGCTGCAACCCAAACCAAAAAAAAAAAAAAATAGCTGGGCATTGTGGTGGGCGCCTGTGGTCCCATCTACTTTGGAGGCGCAGAGGCAGGAGACTTGCTTGAGCCCAGGAATTGGAGGTTGCTGTGAGCTGTAATGCCACGACACTCTACCCAGGGCGACAGCTTGAGGCTCTGTCTCAAAAAATAAATAAATAAATAAAAATAAAGATCTTTTTCAGGTTATGCACGAAGGTTTATTCATTTATTTGATAATGCAATTATTTTCTTGTTTTTTCATTTTTTTTGCAGTTTTTGGCTGGGGCTGGGTTTGAACCCACCACCTCCAGTATATGGGGCCAACGCCCTACTCTGAGCCACAGGTGCTGCCCAATAATTCAAATGTTTAAAAGTACCAAAGGGTATAAAGTCTCCCTTAGAGTTGACTGATCCTCCTGCCCCAGCCTCTTGAGTAGCTGGGATTATACCACCACCATACACACCTGCTTTTTCTTTCTTTTTTTTTTTTTTCTGAGACAGGATCTCACTCTTGCTTGGGCTGGTCTTAAACTCCTGACCTCAAGCCTCAGCAGCCTCAGCTCCCCAGAGTGCTAGGATTATAGGCGAAAGCCACTGTGCCTATTCTAAATGTTTTAACTGATTAAAATTGAAATTTCTAGGCCTTGTGGTCCTGCTGTATAAGGATTTGTATTCTTACTAAATAAGAAAAATAAATAAATAAAAAGAACTCCCATTTTTGTATATCCTTGCAACTAAGCATGTTTTCTCAGTTCTGGTTTTGTCAATTTGATAGTTTCCGGGAGTGTTTCCATATAGTTTTATTTTGTATTTTTTATGTGTGAGGTTAATTGAATATCTTTTAAAAGATGTTTCTTGTTCATAGTAATTTAGCTTTTGTGATGGAATGAACCATGACATTTACAACTCATTCCCCGCACTGTGTCTTATATATATGTAGTAAGCCTAAGAAAATATGTTTGTTAACATTGCTAAAGCAAAGTATTCTTTGGAATGAAAGCCTGGGAGACCTGTTTGCGCATATAGAACCAAACTTTTTTTTTTCCCTTTCTTTTCCTTTTTTTAAAGTGACAAGGTTCTGTTGTGCAGACTGCTCTCTCTGTGCAGTGTGTCATCATAGCTCACTGTCGCCTCAAACTCCTGGCCTTAAGCAGGTGTCCTGCCTCAGCCTCCTAACTAGCTGGAACTACAGGCATGCACCATCATGCCCTGCTAGGGTTTTTGTTTTGTTTTGTTTTGTTTTTGTTTTTTTTGAGACAGAGCCTCAGTCACCCTGGGTAGAGTGCTGTGGCATCACAGCTCACAGCAACCTCCAATTCCTGGGCCCAAGCGAGTCTCCTGCCTCCATCTCCCAAGTAGCTGGGACTACAGGCTCCCGCCACAACACCCGGCCATTTTTTGGTTGCAGCTGTCATTGTTGTTTGGTGGGCCCGGGCTGGATTTGAACCTGCCGACTCAGGTGTACGTGACTGGCGCCTTATCCCGTTGAGCCACAGGCACAGAGCCAATACCCTGCTAGTTTAAAAAAAAATTTTTATAAAGGCAGGGTCTCCTTGTGTTGCCTAATTTGATCTTGAATTCCTGGGGTCAGGCAGTTCCCACTTGAACCTCCCAAAGTACAGGAATATAGGGTCACACTAGTGTCTGCCGCTTAAACTCTAAATAATGTGTACTTAGGTTTCATTGAGCATCATTGTGTTCCTCCTGTATAATTCAAATCTTGTATCATCCAAAGTTTTCATGACCCTGATATAGGTGGGTCACCTTGCTTGTTTTAGATTAATTTTCTTATATTTGTGCTGTATACAAGTTATTTACTTTCTTTAAAAATTGTATTTGATTTGGAGACATTTATTTGTAGGTGACGTGGTTCCAAAAGTTGCTTATTTCAGTTGCTTTTTTCCTCCCAATTAGTTGGTGACAAAGTTCCTGCTGATATAAGATTAACTTCCATCAAATCTACAACTCTAAGAGTTGACCAGTCAATTCTCACAGGTAAATATTACATATTGAAAGGTCATTGAATTTCTGAAGCCCTCTCATAGCCCATACTAATAGTTGTCTCTTGCCCCACTGGCCTTATACCATCTTAATCTTCTCTAAGAAACTGACTTTTTAGTGCTTTATCCATAAGGTTTTTTGCCATTGTAGCCTTAAAACCCTGATTTAAAATTAAAACAGTTTTGGCTTTTTAACTTTAAGAAAACATTAGTATGATTGCAGATAAAAATCACTGTTATGTACATGGATGGAGCTAGAAAATATTCTTCTTAGCAAGGTATCCCAAGAATGGAAGAAAAAGTACCCAATGTTCTCAGCCCTAATATGAAACTAATTTATAGCTTTCATACGAAGGCTATAACCCACCACAGTATAAGAATATGGGGAATGGGGCAAGGGTGGGGGAGGGAGGGTGATTGTTGGGTCCACATCTAGGGTACATCTTAGAAGGGTGCAGATGAAGTTTACCAAGTGTAGATAAGGGTTTGAACACAATGTCTAAGAAAATGCCAGGAAGACTATGTTAACCAGTTCGGTGAAATATTTCAGACTGTATATGGAACCAGCTCATTGTACCCCATGATTGCATTATTGTACACAGCTATGATTTAATAAATAATAATAAATAAAATAAAATATATAGTGTGTTTACCAAACTTCTTTACAGAAATAAAATATATAGTATGTTTTTTAAAAAAATCACTATTATGTTTTTACATGTCTAAAAAGGTTACAAATTCCTTTATTAGCAGAGGTGGTAATCTTAAGGTTGAAGTGTCGTCTTTTAGTTTTGCGGAAAGTAAATTACTTACTCAGTGTTTTCTTTTGTTTTTGGTAGAAAAATAGATTCCAGTGCTGTAATTTGTTTCATTGGGAGAATGTTAATTTTGTATCTTTTGTACTTTACAATAATCAGTTGTACAATTAACAAAAGTTAATTCCCATAGAAGATGAATATTTTACTACCTGAAGATTGTGCACACGTAGATTTTGAATTGTTTGGAACATTTTCTTGTTTTTGTGTGATAAAGGCACAGTCGAGGGTGGAGTTCATAGTAACTAGAAGTGAGGTTATCAAAAGGGTAACTATAAATACAATGCTGACCTAGATTAAATAGTGAGTACTTGTAAAATCTAAAGGCTTTATCTCATTATTGGTTTTGAAAAGCACCTAATGTCATAGAGGTAGTATATGAGTAATTTGGGCTCTATGCTTTGTAATCGTTTGTCAGTAATTTATTAAAATTCCCACCCGCAACAACAAGCAAAAAGCCAGTTAAGCCATAAAAGGTTAGGGAAGTGATGAGATTGTATGTCTGAAATTCTCATGGTATACCTATAGAAATAATTGTTATTTAACAATTTTAAGAATTTCTTGAATATCATCTTTCATTAAATAATCATATGGCAGTTTTAGGTAAACTAGAGAATTTTTTTTGTCAGATATTGAGTACAGGTTGTTAGCTAAATTAACAATTATTGGAGTCATGTTTCACCTGGCAGATTGACTCTGCCAATAATATCTTTTCAGTGATACCAAAGTTGAAACTAAATTCAGTAACTTACTATACAAGTTCGCAAAAGTAGTTCTTTATGCTGTGTGACCCTTTCAGTGCAACCACTAATTGCTTTTTTAAAGTTTTGCTTTATTGAAGCAGAATGGTCTGATTAGTGCATGTAGGTATTTCTGACACAATGCTTTTGTTTCTAGTTTTTGACATTGAACAAAATACAAGGTGGATGATCCTTATATATGCACAGCAGATATATATGTATATATTAGAGTACAAAAGGTTAGCTTAAAATAATTTGTGAATATTTAGTCCAAAAAATAAAGATAATTGACTGGGATTTCACTGGAAAATTTAGTACATTTTGAGTTTTAATTCTGATATTGTTTGCTCTATGATTAATATTCATTATTAAATTGTCCTAGTTTACCTTCTTTGAAGGAAGTAGGTAATTGGTCCTTTTTTCCTTTTTCCCATACTGACAATATCCTGAGAGTGCTAATGACCTGGCACAGATGAAGCATTCTAGGGTCTAGGTAAGGATTGCACAGATCTAACCTTCATTCTGTCTTACAACCTGCTTAGGGGAATCTGTGTCTGTCATCAAGCACACTGACCCTGTCCCTGACCCACGGGCAGTCAACCAAGATAAGAAGAACATGCTCTTCTCTGTAAGTACTTTTATCAAATTTGTTTTATTTCAAATTTGCACCCTGCCAATCAGGCCTCAAACAATTGGGCTCAAGTGATCTTCCCACCTAAACCTCCCAAGTAACTGGAATTACAGGCACATGCCACCATGTCTGACTCAAATGTATTTTTATTTGGAGGCATTCCCACAATTTTAATGATCCCTAGATTTTATGTTTTTCACTGCCTACGTATAAGTGGTCAGACTTAAGAAGGTATTGACTGTTGTTACAAAGGATAATCCACACTCTTCATGGCTGACCTGAACTGTCAAAAAAATGTCAATAGTGTACAGTGGTGGAATATATTGCTAACTGTCTTACTTTGGGGGCTAAAAAATTACCAGTTAAAATAAAAAATAACTTTTTTTTTTTATTGTTGGGGATTCACTGAGGGTATAAGAAACCAGGTTACACTCATTATATTTGTTAGGTGAAGTCTCTCTTACAATCCCCAAAAGGTGTGGCACGCACCAAGACCCTACCCGCCTCGTTCCTTCCCTCTCTTCTCTTTTCCCCAGCCCTCCCTCATTCTTTCTCTGCTCTCCCCTTCCCCACCCTCACCGTGTCATTAATTGTCATTAATTGTCCTCGTTTCAAAGTTGAGTACATGGGATTCATACTTCTCCATTCTTGTGATGCTTTACTAAGAATAATGTGTTCCACTTCCATCCAGGTTAACACAAAAGCTGTAAAGTCTCCATTTTTTAAATGGCTGAATAGTATTCCATAGTGTACATATACCAATCTGCTTCCATTTTTGACTGATACAGTTTATCCTCTATGCATAAATCCAATCTTTTAAATTACCAGATGAACATTTACCTGCTCAAAACCTTCTGGTGGCCCCTGGCCTTGTTCCTCCTCATCTTTCTGGCTATATGCCCTACTACTCTTTCCTTTGCTTACTCTGCTATGTCCACTCTGGCCTTTTTTCTGTTCTGTGAATTTAGCATAAAAATGCAATATTCCTTCCTGCCTCATGGCCTTTGCACTCCCTTTTTCTCTTCCTGAACACTCTTCCTCCAGATATTTGCATGGCTGCTCCCTTAAATTATTTATGTCTTTGCACAGATATCACCTCCAAAAGCAGGCTTTTACTGATCACTAAAATATAGCACCACATATAGCATTTTCTATCTATTCTCTTATCCCACTTCATTGTGTTCACAGCCCTTGTTACCACCTACCATTGTATTATATTGGTTGAGTTTTATTGACCGTCATCTTCACTGACCGTCATCTTCACTTGAATGTAAGCTACAGAGATCCAAGGCTTTTTTCTACTATCTTATTCCCAGCACACAGCACTATGCTTGGGCCTCTATAAAGATTCCTTAAATATCTGAATGAATAAATAGCTCATTGCAAGTTGTGCAAGGAGAAAATGGGATAATATATATGAGACTTTTAGCACAATGCCTGGTTATTATGGTCAATGTTTGGTAAAGAGCTCTTATCATTAAATACTCCACTGCCAAAAAAGCTGCCTTTCATTGCCTCCTGCCTGACAACTCTGCATATAAGGCAAGCACAGCAAAATGCTTTGAGAACAAAGAGGAGGGATGAACAATTTTGACACAAATCTCAGCAGAACTAAAAACCACAGAAACTACCAAAGCTAGACAGAGGGTAAATTCATGTAGCCTTTGGAAAGCTAGAATTTTTGTCTCTCATACTGACAATAAATGGGAGAGGTAAGTGCAGCATATGGCTCCATTGGTGAATATGGAATGCAGCGGATTGTGAGAGTGTAAAAACCTCCAACCAGCTCATTGCATGGTGACAAGACAGCACTCAGTCCTGGAATACCCTGGGAAAGCTGACATTGGCAAATCAGAGATGAATAACTTGGGTGTCTTTATCTCTCCTGCCTATGCTGCTTCTTCTACCTGCAACTAATCCCTGCCATTTCTACTTGTCAAAATTATAGCCATCTTTCAAGGCTCAATTCTCTGAAATCCTTTATGAAGCCTTTCAGATCACCCTGGTTGGAAATAACTTCACTGCCCCACTTAACACTTTTTCTCTTGCATCTGGAGCATTTGCTAATATAACTACTGGTGGGAATCTCTGTATTTGTCTCTATATTTCATTGATGAATTCCTAGTATCCAGTAAAGATTACTGAATGAAAAAGAAAAGAATCTTCCTTCACTCATTTAGAGGGCAAGTCTTGCATGCCCTCTGTGCCCACAGACAAGATGGAACTAGCAATCCTAGCGCTCTAGGAGGCTGAGATGGGTGGATTGCTTGAGCTCAGGAGTTCGAGAGACCAGCAAGAGCTGAGACCCCATCTCTAAAATAAAAAGAAAAAAAAATAGCCAGGGTTGTGGCGGGCGCCTGTAGTTCTAGCTACTTGGGAGGCTAAGACAAGAGGATCACTTAAGTCCAAGAGTTTGAGGTTGCTGTGAGCTATGATGCTACGACATTCTACCAAGGGTGACAAAATGAGACTCTGTTTCAAAAAAAAAAAAAATGGAACCACCAGCTCCTGAACTTCTCCTTAGCTTGTCTCCAATTAGACTTTTAACAAAGGCAAAATAATGGCAAGAATAGCAGAATATATTCAGCTCCTTTGAGCCACCTTAGAAGGAGGAGACTCAGAAAGGAGGGAAGTGACTGCAGGTGAGACGTAAATACACTTATTTACAGGTAAAATTCCTTAGAAACTTGTCAAATGTGAGGTTTCCCCTCAGACTGATCTTTGGCAAGACATTAAGTACTGCTCCTAAGGATTTGGAAAAGGGAAGAATTGTTCCAGAATGTGGTTCACCTTCCACAATAAGAGCAGAATTCATCCCTCCCCCAAGTCCTTCCATTCTCCTCAATGTCTTTTTGACCTTCTTAACTCAGAATCTCACTTTTCCAGAGGTTCCTATGTGCTCCTCCTGCTCCTCCTTCTCATCTGACACTGGGAAAGTCTTGGGCACAAGGTAAATCACATTCACTTAAACTTGCACCCATTTACTTTCTAAGAATTTTGGTGAGATTAGTTCCTCCAACACTAAAAGAAGAGAGAGAACAGTGCATTTATAGTAAGAGGAAGGGATTGGATGCAGTCACTCAGAGAAGATTCCTTTTCACCTCTTCCCCTTCAAGACTGCTCTTCTTCCATTTCATTCCTAAATCTTTAGGTGAAAGGAAAAAGAGAGATTACTCCCTCCACACCCCAGTCCAAGCCTCTGCTAACAGGTAAGTAGCTTTTCACTTGTCATCCTCTTTCTGTGTCTTTCTCAGATCCCATGTTCTCTAACCAAGTCAGTGGATATAATCCTTCTGGTTTGCCTCTCTCTTTAGTACTGATTCCTCGGTGACTGTCTCCAGAAAGCTGAGCTCTGGCATGATTAGATTCAAAGGGCAGGGAACTGGGAGAGAGCAAGCAATGTGAGTCAGTCAATATTCAGTGTATCTACACTTCGGGGGAGAGTCTATATCCTTTTCTTTTTCCAATTTTTTTTCAAGTAGCATCTCATACAAAAGTAGAGGTGCTACCTCTTTAACATTTCTGAGTCTTCACAGTTTGGCCCCTTCCTAGTCCTATGTTTCTCAGGTTGAGACCTAGGGGGGGAGTCTATAGGTCCACAGAAGTCTTCTCTGAGGACCTATTAGTCCTCCTCTAAAAATTAAAAATTTCATGCTTTCATCCTTTTGAAAATTAAAAATTAATTCTTGGTGATTTGGAATAGTTTCTTTAGGGGTGTCAGTATCTATGTTTGTATTTGCATTTATAATCCAATGATGACAGAATATCACCTGAAAGACAAAATTGACTGTTTAATTCAGTGTTTCTCAATAGGGGCCTACAGGAAGGAGTATTTTCTGAGGTTCAGCTCCAATTCATTCTTTCTCCCCCCTCCCAAAAAAAATCATATACTGAACTCCCCCGTGGGGGGGGGGGTGCACCGTTCCTGGAAGTATTGCAATACCAGGTCGATGCGTGGAGTGGACGGAGCAAGCTCCCATTCCAACTCCCTGCTCCAAAAATCCATTTAATATATTGTCCTCGGATAGAGGATGTATCAGATATTCAACTGATAAGAACAGATACTACACATGATCTTAGCCAAAAGGCCAAGAAGCGATCTAGCTCGTTTTTTTATTTTTAGTAGAGACAGGGTCTTGCTCTTGCTCAGGCTGGTCTCAAACTCCCGAGCTCAAGCAGTCCACCCACCTTGGCCTCCCAGAGTGCTAGGATTATAGACCTGAGCCACCTCATCCAGCCTACAAACTTATATTTGTTATATCTTTGGGTAAATGGAATCTTTTGTCATTAAGAAAGTCCTTTTGGCTCAGCACCTGTGGCTGAAGCAGCTAAGCTGCCAGCCACATACACCTGAGCTGGTGGGTTCGAATCCAGCCCGGGCCCAAACAACAATGACAACAAAAAATAGCCAGGTGTTGTGGCGGGCACTTGGGAGGCGGAGGCAGGAGAATTGCTTGAGCCCAGGTGTTGGAGGTTGCTGTAAGCTGTGATGTCACGGCACTTTACCCAGGGCGAAAGCTTGAGGCTCTGTCTCAAAAAAAAAAAAAAAAAAAGAGTCTTCTTAAACTTTGCTGTTGGTATAGCTTCACCTGCTTTTGGTTAATATTTTCATAATACATTTTTATTTTACCCTTTTACTTTCTTTTTCCTATTTGTTTTAGAGTTGTCTCTTATAAAGAGCATATTCTGCTTTTAGGGAGTTGTTTTATTTTAATTGTTGTAAAATGCACATAACATAAAATTTACCACTTTAGCCTTTAACCTTTAAATAAATTAATTCAATGTATAGGATATACACATTGGCATTAAAGCAGTGGCATTTAGACTGAGCACGGTGGCTGATGCCTGTAATCCTAGCACTCTGGGAGGCTGAGGTGGGAAGATCCCTTGAACTCGTGAGTTTAAGACCAGCCCAAGCAAGAGTGAGTCTCCAGGCTCGGCACTTGTGGTGCAAGTGGCTAAGGCGCCAGCCACATAGACCTGAGCTGACGGGTTCAAATCCAGCCTGGGCCCACCAAACAACAATGATAGTTGCAACCAAAAAATAGCTGGGTGTTGTGGTGGGTGACTGTAGTCCCGGCTACTTGGGAGACGGAGGCAGGAGAATTGCTTGAGCCCAAGAGTTGGAGGTTACTGTGAGCTGTGATGCCACAGCACTCTACCCAGGGCAACAGCTTGAGGCTCTGTCTCAAAAAAAAAAAAAGAATAAGACTCCATCTGCACTAAAAATAGAAAAATTAGCTGGGCATGGTGGCAAGAGCCTATAGTCCTAGCTACTCAGGAGGCTGAGACAGGACAATAGTTTGAACCCAGGAGTTTGAGGTTGCTGAGGGTACCACACTGTAACTCAGGCAATAGAGAGAAGTTTTGTCTCAAAAACAGAACGAGACATTGGTATTTAAAGAATGTGATTGCTATCTACAAAAAATCAGTTCTGACTTTTGTATTTATGTATCTGCACCAGCAAAGGAAAATTAAATTTCTCAAACATTTTTTATTATGGTAAAATGCATATAACATAAACTTTGCCATTTTGACCATTTTTCCAAGCCCAGCTAATGATGATTCAGCATTTTCAAGTTTGCAGTTCAGTGGCATTAAGTGCATTCATATTGTTGTGCAGCCATCACCACCATCCATCCATCTCCAGACCTTTATCATCCCAGCCAAAGTCCTATACCCATTAAACAGTCGCTCCGAAGCCCTGGAGTCCCTGGTAGCCACTCTTCTACTTTCTGTCTATAAATTTGACTGTTCTGAGTATCTCATATAAATGGAGCCATACAGTATTTGTCCTCTTGTGTCTGGCTTATTTTAGTTAGTATAGTATCAGCAAGATTCCTCTGTGTTGTGGCGTGTGTCAGTATTGCCTGCCTTCTCTCTAGTCTTGACTTCTTTGGGGTTGATTTATTCTTTTTCATGTTGTAGTGTGTGTCACTAGAGCTTTTCTTTTTATGGCTGGATAATATTTCTGTGTGTGTGTAGACCATAGTTTATTTATCCGTACATTGCTTTGTAATTGACACTTGGATTGTTTCTTCCTTTTGGCTATTGTGAATAATGCTACTATGAACACTGGGATACTCTTCGTTTGAGTCTCTGCTTTCAGTTCTTTTGGGTGTATACCTAAAATGTAAAATTGCTAGGTCATGTGATAACTCTTGTTTTTAATGTTTTGAGAACCATAGAACTACTTTCCACAGCAACTGTACCATTTTACATTCCTACCACCAGTGCACAAGGATTCCAATTTCTTCTTCACATCCTTGCCAACACTTGTTATTTTCTGGTTTTGTTTTTTGCTAAATAGCCATCTTCATGGTTGTAAAGTGGTATCTCATTGTGGTTTTGATTTGCATTTCACTAATTATGAATGATGTAAAGCATCTTGTCATGTACCTATTGACTAACTATGTATCTTCTTTGGAGAGATGTCTGTCAAATCCTTTGCCTGTTTTTGAATTGAATTTTTTTTTCTTTTTTGTGGTTTTTGGCCGGGGCTGGGTTTGTTGGGCCACCTCTGACATATGGGGCCAGCGCCCTACTCCTTTGAGCCATAGGTGTTGCCCCGAATTGAATTTTTTTGTTAAGTTTTAGAAGTTCTTTATATATTGTGGATATTAATTCCTTACCAAATATGTGACTTGCAAATATTTTCCCCCATTCTCTGGGTCTTGTGTTCATTCTCTCTCTCTCTCTCTTTTTTTTTTTTTTTTGCACTTTATTGCCCTCAGTAGAGTGCTGTGACGTCACAGGTCACAGCAACCTCCAACTTCTGGGCTCAAGCGATTCTCTTGCTTCAGTCTCCCAAGTAGCTGGGACTACAGGCCCCTAACACCACGCCTGGCTATTTTTTTGGTGTAGTTTGGCTGAGGCCAGGCTTGAACCTGCCACCTTCGGTATATGGGACCGGCACCCTACCCACTGAGCCACAGGCACTGCCTCTTTTTTTTTTCTTTTTCACTCTCTTGATAATGGTCTTTGATGCATAAAAATTTTTAATTTTGGTGCTCTGATTTATCTTTTTTTTTTTTTTTTTTTTTGAGACAGAGTCTTACTATGTTGCCCTTGAGAGTGCTGTGGTGCCACAGCGCACAGCAATCTCCAACTCTTGGACTTAAGTGATTCTGTTGCCTTAGCTTCCCAAGTAGCTGGGACTACAGGTGCCCGCTACAATGCCCAGCTATTATTGTTGCAGTTGTCGTCGTTTTAGCTGGCCCGGCCTGGGTTTGAGTATAAGTAGCTGGCACCATAACCACTGTGCTATGTTTGCCAAGACTTTTTTTCTTTTTTTATTGAGACAGAGTCTTACTTTGTGGCCCTTGGTAGAGTACTATGGCATCGTAGCTCACAGCAATCTCCAACTCTTGGACTCAAGTGATTCTCTTGCCTTAGCCTGCCCAGGAGCTGGGACTACAGGCACCCGCTACAACACCCAGCTTTTTTTTTTTTTCTTTGTAGGAACAAGGTCTTGCTCTGGCTGGTCTTTAACTCCTCTGCTTAGGGCAGTCCACCAGCCTGGTCCTCCCACAGTGTTAGGATTACATGCATGAGCCACTGTGCCCAACCTATCTTTTTTTTTTTTTTTTGTCTGTACTTTTGGTATTGTATCCAACAATCATTGTTAAATCCAGTGTCATGAAGGTTTTTCCTGTTTTCTTTGAGGAGTTTTATAGTTTTAGCTCATAAGTTTAAGTCTTTGATCCTTTAATTACTTTTTTTTTTTTTTTTTTGTAGAGACAGAGTCTCACTTTATCGCCCTGGGTAGAGTGCCGTGGCGTCACACTGCTCACAGCAACCTCCAGCTCTTGGGCTTAAGCGATTCTCTTGCCTCAGCCTCCCTAGTA
>CAUYON010026318.1:0-39315 GCA_963573935.1 Arctocebus calabarensis | reverse complement strand
CTGGGGGGAGATGGGACAAAGGGTGAGATCACATGTGTGGTACATATTCGAAGGGTCAGGAGAAAACTTCTAAATACGGATCAAAAATGTTTCCATATAGTAAACGAGAAAATATCACGAATGGTATGTCATTCAGGTTGATAAAAATATCTCAGATTGCATGTGAAGCCCCCACACTGTACCCCATGGTTGAACTAATGTACACAGCTATGATTCAATAAAATAAATAAATAAATAAAATGGAAGAAGTCCAACTGTCTTTATTTGTAGGCAACATTATAGTCTTGTAAGAAATTCTTAGGAATGTACCAAAAACTCCAAAAATACTGGAACTAATAAATGAGTTGACAAAGATTACAGGTTACAAAGTTAACACATAAGAATTAATTATGTTTTGTATACTAGCAAGAAAAAATTGAAAATGTTAAAAAAAAAACACCATTAACAATACCATATGAAATATTTAGTGATAAATTTGAAAAAAACATACTCAAGACTCATACATCAAAAACTACAAAATATTGCTGGGAGAAATTAAAGAAAACCTAAGTAGACAGAGAAATACACCATGTTCATGAATTTAGAAAACTGTTAATAGGTACCATTAAAATAGCTATTCTCCCCCCAACTGATCTGTAGATTCAATCAATCCTAATCAAAATCCCAGAATAAATTTTTTGTAGCAATTGACAAACTGATTCGAAAATTCGTCAGCAAATCAAAGGATCCATAATACCCAAAATAATTTTCAAAGCTACTTGATTTCAAGCCTTATGATAAAACAATAGCAATCAAGTTAGCATGGTATCAGCAAAAAGATATATTATCAATGGAACAGAGGAAAAAATCCAGAAATACATCCACAGACACATGGTCAATTGATTTTCAATGATGGTGCCAAGGGAGTTCAGTGGGGGAAAGGATATCTTGTCGACAAATGGCCCTTGAACAGTTGAATACAGCAGTCCCTGGGTTATGAACAAGGCAGGTTCTGTAGCTTTGTTCTTCAGTTGAATATGTATATAAGTTGGAATAAGTATACGTACCTATTACCTGTAATAGCCTCCGTTTGTAAGTGTGAATTGTACATAAGTCATATGTTTGGAACTCAAGGGCTGCGTCTATTCAAAAGCAAAGTCTGAACTCAGGTCCTTACCATATCATTCCATATACAAACATTAACTTAAAATGGATCATGCACTTACATGTACAAGCTAAAACTTATACTTGGGAAGAAACCATGAGGGAAAATCTTAATGGCCTTAGGGTTGGCAAAGACTTCTTTAAAAGAACACAAAAGGCACAAACTATAAAGAAAAAAAGATTAATTTGAAGCTTTCAAAAGTTAAGACTGTTGCTCTTCAATAGATACTGTTAGAAAAACGAAAAGGTACGGCACAGATTAGGGGAAAAGATAAGCAAAATATACATCCAACAGAGGACTTGCATCTACAGCCCAGCTAAAAATGGGCAAAAGCTTCACCCAAGAAGATACACTGGTGGAAAATGAGGGCCTGAAGATGCTCACCCTCAGGAGTCATCAGAGAAATGCAATTTCATATCACAATGATATAGAAATCATTATGCAAACTGATTAATATTAAGACTGATCACTCCAAATGTCAGTGAGGATGTGGGGCAACCAGAAATTTCATACTTTGCTGGTGAGAATATAAAATGATATAGTTACTTTGGAAAACAAATTGTAATTTCTTAAAATGTTGAATATACCCCTTCCACATGACCTAATCATCTCATTTCTACCTACCAAGATGAGAAAAATGAAAGCAAATGTCCACAGAAATACTTGCACGTGAATATTCTTAGTTGCTTTATTTGTAAGAGCTCTGAGGTAGAAATAGCTTAAATGCCCATCAGCAGATGAATGGACAAGAGGACTGCATTATATTTGAGTACTCAGCAACAAATAAATGGGTGAAGTAGAACCTCTGTAAGTTGACCACCCATGTACTGCAACAAATTTGTCAACATACTGAGGTGGTCAACATAAGGAACTAGGCCTACTGTACTCTTACCTACATGTACTTTACTTTCATTTACTACAGAATATCATAAAATCAAAGCATGTAGTGCATGTCTAAGCTACAAAAATTAGGTCAACTTCAGGTGGTGGTCATAGGGGGATGGTCAATGATGGAGGTTCTGCTGTATTGATATGTGAAACAATACACAATATTAGGGGATTGCAAAAAGGAACAAGGAAACTTTGGGGACTGATAAATCTCTTCATTATCTTGATTGTTGTGTCTATTATGTCAAAAGTCATCAATTGTACACTTTAATCACATGTGGTTTTTTGGCACTTCAATTATACCTCAGTATCGCTATAAAAATTCATCGTATTCAACTATGTTTTTGTATCTTAAGCAACCAGCAATCGGAAAAATGAAATTTTAAAAATACCTATTACAAGAGCACCAAAGATGTCAAATATGTACGAATAAATTCTCGTAAAAGGTGTTTAATCCCACTACATTGAAAAGTATAAACAATGACTGAGAAATTTAAGGGGACCCGCATAAGTGGAGAGACATTCCATGTTCATGATAGGAAGACTTGATATCGTCAAGATGTCACTCCCAATCCAAATCCCAATTTTGGGGGGTAGCAGAAATTGAGAAATCATTTTTAAAACATATATGAACATACAAAAAATCCAAAATAGTTATGACAATCTTAAAGAACAAGACAAAGCTAGTGAATTTAGACTACCAGATTTCAAGACCGGGTAAAAACTGCAATAGTTGAGACAGTGTGGTGTTGGCACAAGAATAAACAACTAGAGCCACAGAACAAAATAAAGAGCCCAGAAGAGAGCCACACAAGAGTACCAAAAAAAGGATAATTTTTTAAAAGTGCTGCTATAATTATTAGATATCCAAATTAAAAAACAAAACAAAACAAAAAGAATTTTCCTTCCTAGCTCATACCATAAACAAAATTCCAGGTGGCGCATAGATCTAAAGATGAAAGATAAAACCATGTAACTTTTAGATGAAACATAGGAGAAAATATCTATGCTCCCGAGTATGCAAAGATTTGTTAAACTTAAATGCACAAAAACCTCTGTAACTGACCACCTCCCTACATTGGCCACCTCCTTAAGTTGACCTAATTTTCATAGACCCGAGAAGCATCACACGTACTCAGTGGAAGACTGACTTCTGCATGTTCCTTCCAAGGAGGGAAAAACAGCAGGGACACAGGCTGTGAGGCTGCGACGTGCTAAGTAAGGATGCCCATGTTAGAGCCGATCCTCAGCATCTCCCCCTGAGCCTTTATTCACTGAGGTCACCTTGGTGGCTTGAAGTAGGCGAATGATATGGGAAGTCTGCAAATTATATAAATATGACCTTTTTCTATCTCAGAAAACCACCAGCTTAGGGCAATGACCTGGCCATAACAGACTTGCTTTGGCTGGTCATTTAACCATCTTTAAAATTCACTCTATCACATCCTGAGATTCTGACTTTGGTTGTCAGTTTTCTTCTCTCTCCTGCTAGGAAAAAGAAAAATGAGAGCTTTTTTGAATGCAACCAAGGAGGACCTCTGCCTTTCACTTGGCTGTTATTCACCCTTAGCTATTTTCTTTAGTATAGAACAAGGGTTGGCAAACTACCAGCAGTGGGTCAAATCTGGCCCATGGCCCATTTTTGTAAACAAAGTTTTATTTATTTATTTATTTATTTTCACTCTGTCACTCGGGGTAGAGTGTTGTGGCATCATAGCTTACAGCAACCTGTCACTCCAGGGCTCAAGTGATCCTTTTGCCTCAGCCTCCCAAGTAGTTGAGACTACACGTGCCTGCCACAATGCCCAGCTAGTTTTTCTATTTTTAGTAGAGACGGGGTCTCACTCTTGCTCCAGCTGGTGTCAAACTCCTGAGCTCAGGTAATCCACCTGCCCTGGCCTCCCAGAGGGCAAGGGTTACAGGCGTGAGCCACTGTGCCCTGACTGTTTGTTTTTCATAGTACTGATAGTTTCTTTTGTACAGCAAACAGAAGAGTTGAGTTGCTGCCCCAAAGCCCATATGGACTCCTCTGTGGCTCTTTAAGGAAACAGTCTGTAGACCCCTGTAGCTCAGCAAGTATACCCTCCCAATCCCACACTGGTGAAAGTTTTAACTGTCGAGCTGTCCCTGCTCAACCAACCCCTGCTGATGGGGACCTTAGCTCTAGCCAGGTAGTGAGTGATCTGGCTCCTGGCACCCAGCTGATCACCTTCTTCCTCAGACCAGTCCCGGCACTAACTATTGAAGACTGTGTTTCTCAAAAGTAGCTGCTGAGGAAGAGTTTGGGTGCCAGATATTTATTAGGTATCAACAGCTGTGGAGGGAAGAGGAAGAAGTCTTCTCAGGAAGCTGATCTTGCAGGGGCAGAGGATGTCTGGTTCAATCCTGATCACCAGAACATCCTGCACCAGCACAAATGCTGGACCTCTATCCCCCACCTGGAAAGGCACAGCCTTAGCAGGTCCTGAAGGAACTGGCTGGAAGCTGCTTGCTGATGGCGCCCACCATTGGGCAGCAAGGCTTGTCTTGAAGGAGGGTCTGGGCAGCCTATACCAAGGTCTTCTATAGTCCCTCCACCCACAGCACCCTTGTTTGTCCTGATTTTCTCTCCACCGGGGTCCCTTTTTATTATTTCTTTGTCCCTCTTTCGGAAGCACTGTGCTTAACAGATGCCCCACATTGATGAAAGGGAAGGGATTGTACCTTTGCCAGGGGCTGCTGGGAGGCAGCTGCCTTCAGAGCTGACATCTGGAGAGGAACCCCATACTGCTCCATTGTGCAGATGAGGAGCCTGAGGACCCCCCAAGAGCATGTGAACTGCCCAGGGTCACACAGCCAGGGCATGCCAGGGCTGCTACTCAGGTACAATCTGCCTGGCTTTAAATCTGTTTTCCCCACTACAGTCCACCACTTCTACTAAAGTGATTAATGTGTGTTGCAACATTTTATCAATCAAAGACAAATAATAGGCCATCAGACCTTCTGACCTACCTGAGCTGGCCAGAGTCACTTTGCATAGACCTGGGGACATGGCCAGTTGTGTGCTTACTGGGTATTAGGCCTGTGCTAAGCACTCAACAAGGATGACCCCCAAGGTAGCCCCTGAAGTAGGTGCTTCTATGAAACCCATTTTATGGATGGGAAACTGAGGACTAGGAGAGGTGAAGTGACTCATCAGAAGCAAATGACTGCCTACAACTTCCTCCTATCCTGGGTAGGAGGAACTACCTCCACCGGAAGCAATTACTGTGCTTGTTTTCATGTGTCTTCCGAATATAGGGAACTGTATGATAAGCTCTTTGAAATATTTAAAATAGCCCACGGAGTCCCATCAATGCCTTCATAGACCCCCTGGGACCCAGACACACAGGGAGAGATTCATTTGCTAATGGTAACAGAGGGCCTGGGAAAAGAGTGTGGGGTGGTGTCAGAGCATGAGGAGCGGAATAGGGATGATACCCAAGTGGTCTGGAAATTCTTTCCCCATCACTGTTTTTGTCTGTTGATTTTCTCCCCCAAGATCCAGCATTACAAAGGCAGCATTTACTTCAGATCCTTTAGTTTTATCATAGGATGTTGGTAAACAGCACATGCTCTGGAATCCTGCAGACCAGCATTCAAATGTAGATTCCCTTCTTACCAGCTGTGTGACATCCACTAAATACCTTTATCTCTCTGAGCCTCAGTTTCTGTATCTATCAGATCTGGTGTGTAACATTCCTATCTCCTGGCATCCTGGTGAATGCTTGTGAGGCTAAACACAGACCACAGCGCACAGTAGGGCTCAACAAATGGCCACTGCAGGCCCCACCTCTTTGGCTCCTCTGGTAGAAGCCTCTTGTTTCCAGCCCAAGATCACTCCCTCAGCATAGAAAGCCCTGCCGTGGTTCATGGGAAACACGTATCTCTCTTTCCCTCCTCCATAGCCAGAGAATGCCACTCCCTGACGCCAAATGTACAAATTCTTCCTCTGACCTCTGAAGAATTCTATCTTAAAGAAGTAAGAAATCGGCCTCTGGAGCCAGGCTTGTTTGAGTTTCATCAAAATCATTTGTTAGCTGTGTAACCCTAGAAAAGTTTCTTAACCTGTCTGAAGTTCCAGTTTCTCACTTGCACTGTGGGAATAACAATCATGTCCCCTCTTGGGATCCTGGTGGGAATTCCATGGGCATTGAATGTGCAGACTTCCTGCATACTGACTGGTATACTGTAGGTGCTCAATTGATGTCTGTTCTCTCTTCTTTCTGCTGGTCCCACCTATTCTAAGCCAACACTTCCACAAGAGACCTCCTAAGAGATTTTATCCTTGATGTATAAAAACTGAAGAAAGAAGTGGATCAGAACACTCAAGACCAAAATGTCACCAAAACAACGGTGTTTATTTTGACACTTGGGTGCAAGTAGGCTAAGATCTAAAGGATGTCAGGGGTGGTCAGGGAGGGAGGCCCGTCTTATATAGCTGGCTGAGGGACAGCTGATTTCTATCAAGGACCACCAAACTTGTTTTTATCAGGACATCAAAGATGTTATCTCATTATTGAGACTCTCCTGGCAGGTTCTTTTTACCAGAGTGTCAGCATATTTCTCTTGGGTGGGTCCATCATCGGGCCAGTGTATAATTGGGCCAGTGCAAGGACAAGTGTGCAGCATGCCTCTCTCATCTGAGTTACGTCCACCAGTAATAGAATCTCAGAAGATGAGTCTCACAAGTCTCACAAGTAACTTCAAGATGGGGTTAGTTTGGCCAACCTAATAGCCCTAGCCCAGGCCTTTCTACAATCTTTGTATAGCTAATTTAGAAAGATGAAAAATCAATAGTAACTTTGTTCTTAATAATAAGAGGAATGGCTAGATGTATTGTGTGTAAATTCCAGTTCCTGTTCCCAGTCCAGTGGCAGAGTGGCTACTGACCCACAAACCACAGTCTCTGGGAATGAGAGGTGATATTCTATCTACTTCTCATAAATTGGCAACTATTATTATACCCACTTTTTCAGATGAAGAAACTGGAACTCAGAGAATTTATACTTCTTGCTCTGGGCCACCCAGCTGGTAAGATGCAGAACTAGGATTTGAGCCCAGTTCCCTCTTCCCATATTCTAGTTGTCAGACAGATATGGGGGCAATAGATGGACCTCATCAAACTTCTAATGATCCCTGTTAGGCCCAGAGGCTGGCCATTCAAAATTTTCAAATAGAAATTAGCTTCAGTTATTAAGACTGCTGTTTGAAGCATTATCAGAGGAGGAAGAAGGGAGGAGAGAACCCCAAAGCAGCCAGTGCTGTGGTGCCTTGTTTTTGAAAAGCTGAATTTGGCAGAATCCTAAGTTAGCAGTAGAGGAGGCTACAGTAGCATGTGGTCCAACCTCATTTCCCAGATGAGTAAAATGAGCTCAGAGAAGAAAAGAGAAAAGACTTTTTCATAGTCACAAAGAAATCATTTAGCGATGGGTCTCTCGTTGTGACTATATGGCAATCCCAGAAAAGACTCTGATTGGCTCTATTTTTGCACCAATCATTGTAGCCAGAGAGCAGCCAAAGCCATCAGAAGGCAGGGGCAGGACAGATGCCCTTAGTGACAGCCCCACCCAAGCCAACCATTCTTCCCTGAGATCCCTCAGGATTAGAACCTTCTCAGGAGTGAGCATGAATATTACCTCTTCAGAGAAGCTACCCCAACCACTCTATGCCTGATCCTGTTGGCCCGATTAATATTCTCTCTAAAACTCACTACTATGATATTATCTTATTGATTTTTCTTTCCTTGCTTGAATAGGAACTTCTGAAAAGAGGAAACTCATCTGATTTCTTGACTACTATGGCTCCAGGGTCTAGAACAGGACTTAGCTTATAAAGATGCTCAGTGAATATTTTTGAATTAAAAAAAAAATGACTAGGTGCCAAGAAGATACTACAGGGATAGGACAGACTCTTCAACAAATGGTGCTGAGAAAACGGAACATCCTCATGCCAAAGAATGAAATTGGATCCTTATCATACATAAAAATTAACTTAAAATGGGCTAAGGACCTAAACATAAGACTTGAAACCCTAAAGCTCCTAGAAGAAAACACTGGGGAAAAGGTTTGTGAACTTGGTCTTGGTGATGATTTTTGAATATGAACCCAAAGCTCAGGCAACAAAAACAAAAATAACAAATGCGACTACATCAAATGAAAAATAAAAAGCTTCTGCACAGCAAAGGAAACAACAAAAAAGCAACCTTTTTTAGATGGGAGAAAATATTTGTAAATCATATATTTGATACAGGAAAATATATAGAAAACTTCTATAACTTAACACCCCCCCCAAACAAGCATATTAAAAACCAGCCCAAGGAACTGATAGATATTTCTCCAAAGAAGGCATATAAATGGCCAATGGACATAAGAAAAGCTGCTCAACATCAATATTCATCAGGGAAATGCAAATCAAAACCATAATGAGATATCACCTCACCCATCAAGGATAACTATTATCTAAATACAAATGGTAACAAGTATTGTTGGAGATGTGCAGAAAAGAGAACCCTTAAGCATTGTTGGTGAGAATGTAAGTTAGTACAGCCTCTAAGGAAAACAGTATGGCGCTTCCCCCCCTATTGAAAATAGAACTATGATATGATCCAGGAATCCCACTTCGAGACCTATACCCAAAGGAATTGAAATCGGGATCTGGACTCTCATGTTAATTGCAGCGTTATTCATAACATTCAAAACATGGAAGTAATCTCAACGTCCACTGACGGATTAATGAACAAAGAACACGCGATACAGCCTATAATTGAATGTTATTCAACTTTCTTTTAAAATAAGGAAATGTCATTTGTGAAAACATGGGTGAACCTGGAGGACATTCTGCTAAGTGACACTAAGGACAAGTGGTACATGATTCTGCTTTTAGGAGGAATCTAAAATAGTCAAACTCCAGAAGGAGAGAGTAGAATGGTGGTTGCAGGGGGTGTGGGGCAGGGGAGGGGGAAATGGGAAGGTTTTAATCAAAGGGTACAAAGTTTCCATTTTGTAAGATGTAGAAGTTCTATTAGCCCCCATAATTAACAATACTGTACTGTAAACTTTAAATTTACTAAGAGGGTAGCTGTTGTTAAGTGATCTTATACATCGTAGCAGCAACAACGGTAATAATAAGGGGGCAGCAGGACGCTTTAGAAGTGATGGATGTGTTTATGGCACAGATCGTGGTGATGGTTTCAGGGGTGTAGACCTCTCTCCAAACTCATCAAGAGTCCACATTACATTTATTCAGCTTTTTGTGTCAATTACTCCTCCATAAAGTAGTTGAAAAAGATAATCTGGGCAGGAATTTCTCAAAAGATGTGAAGAAGACAAAAGGCAAAATTGGGGTAACTTCTGGGCAGACATGTACCACCTCCCACAGCAGCTGACTGTGAGGTTCTCAGCAATTCATTTTTTAGAAAAGTCAATAAAGCAACTTCTTTTTAATCTGAAAAAAAAAAAAGAAGATCAGTGGGAAGTCTGGGGTCTTCTTATCTGGCTCGCTGTCTAGACAGGGACCTTTTTGATGGCAGAAATGGGGATTATTCATCTCTGTATTCTTAGCATTTATCAGAGTCTGGCATGTAACAGGTACGGAAATCAGGGTCTTGGGGTGAATAAACCCAATTGTAATATCTTACTTGGGCTTTCTGAAATAGTAATCTGTATTTGAATCAATGGGGCATTTTGTAAAAATGCAGATTCTGATTCCATAGGTCTGAGGTAGAAACAGAGATTCTGTGTTTCTGACAAGCTCCTGGGTGGTGGGACCCACACTTTGAGGAACTAATCTCAGTATACTGATGAGGAATCTGTGGGTGTCCCACTACGCAAAAGGGTGGAATAAAGACCTCAGAAGAGTTTCCAGAAAGAAAGATGGCGGGTGGATCAAGAGACCTGGATTCTAGTTCCAGATCTCCTACCTAGAAGCTGGTGAACTTGGAAAATTTCTGCACCCTTCTGAAATTCCATCCCAGTGGCCAGGTTGGGATTCCTGGGCCTGCCCACTTCACATGGTGTCTGAACTGCCCCAGTGAGGGGGATAGGGGTGGTGGGCAAGGCCAAATTAGACTCATCACTGCCCTGGATAAGCTCTAAGATTGTGTAAACAACATGCTTTGCACAGATGCAGGTAACAGTTAAGATGAATGTTCACTGCAGAAAAGAATGCAGGGATTCTCACAGCAGCCTCCCAGCATGCTGATGCCCAATTTTATATTTAACTCTACTTTGTCGAAGCCCTGCCATGGCATTCTGGTGGCCTCCATTTTTCTAAGATGCCTCATTCCAATCAACCAGACCCCTCTTTACTAAACATTTTCTGATGTCTGACTGCCACCCTACCTCTTCCGGAAGAAAACACAAAGGCCTTCTTATGTCTTTGCCTATACTTCACAAACAATAATAAAATGATAGCTGAACATTTATTAAGTGCCAGATGGACTGAAAAGGCCCTCACATAGGTTATATTGGTGTTCCCCCAAATGTGGTAAACACCAATTACAGCATGTGATACTTAGACAAATGTTACTTTAATAGTTATATTATGCTTGGGTTACCTTCTATTTGTGGTAAATGACGCTGCCTTTCCACTTAAGAGAGCAATGTAAAGTCTCCTTCAAACAGAAATATACCAATGTACTCAATACTAATATGAAGCCAGTAGACTAATACAAACAAGAGAAAACACTTAATTTAATTCAAGTTGGGGGGAGAGGAGGGAGGGGAGATAAGAAAGGAGGGGAGGAGGGCGGGTGTGTTCTCACCTAATGGGCACAATGTAAGAGTATGTGGCACACCTCCAGGGTGAGGGAAATAACTATAATAGGGACCTTACCTAACAAATGCAAACATTGTAACCTAATCACTTGCACCCTCATGTTAATCTGAAATAAATAAGTAAATAAATAAAAATATAAATAAAATGAGTCAATATAAAGGAAAAGCAAATCGAAACCATAATGAGATATTACTTGACACCAACTAGAATGGCTATAATAAAACAAACAATAATCAAATGTTGGCAGGGATGTGGAGAAATTGGAACCCTCACCCACAGCTGATGGGAATGTGAAAGGTATAGGCCACTTTGGAAAATAGGCTAGCAATTCCTCAAAAGGTTAAACAAAGAATTACATGTGATCCAGCAATTCCACTCTGAAGTATATACCCATTAGAGAAAACTAATATATATCCATGCAAAATTTGTACAGGAATATTTATAGCATTATTCTTAATAGCCCCAAACTGAAAGGAACCCAAGTGTTCATTTATGATGAATGGATAAAGTGCAAAGGAACATTATTTAACCACAGAAAAGGGCGCAGTACCGATAAATGCTACAACATGGGTGAATCTTGAAAATGCTGTGCAAAGTGAAAGAAATCAGACACAAAAGGCCACGTATTTTATAAACCCATTCAAATGAAGTTTCAGAATAGGCAAATCCATAGAGACAGAAAGCAGATTAGTGGTTGTCTAGGGCTGGAGGGAGGAGAGGGAGGGATGGAGAGTGACTGTTAAAGGGTACAGGGGGGTTTGTGCGGGGAGTGACAAAAGCACTCATTTAAAACTGCCTATGGTCAAGTGAGGGTGGGTGTTCAGCATGCCCCCTAGGTGAAGGGCTCAACTACAACTTGAACTTTACTTTACAATTGGAAATAATGTAACCTAAACATTTGTACCTTCATGTTAATCTGAAATTTCAAAAAGATAAAAAAAAAAAAAAAAGAAAAGAAAACCGCCTATGGTGATGGTTGCACAACTCTGTGAATTTGCTAAAACCATTGAATTGCACACTTTAAGTGAGTGGATTGTATGGTATGTGAACTGCATATCAAGAAAACTTACATGTAAGGAAAATATTAGATAATACTATAGTTGGGAAGCCAATCACAACCCTAAAAGGCATAGTCCCAAATGCCATAATCCTTGATGTGGGACATGAAGAAATATCATAGCCCCAAAATATAATTCTGGAAAAAAATTTAAAAATTATTTAAAAGATATCTATTTTTTTTTTTATTAAATCATAGCTGTGTACATTAATAAAATCATGGGGTACAATGTGCTGGTTTTAAATACAATTTGAAATATTTTCATCAAACTGGTTAACATAGCCTTCATGGCATTTTCTTAGTTATTGTGTTAAGACATTTACATTCTACATTTAGTAAGTTTCACCTGTACCCTTCTAAGATTCACCATAGGTGTGGTCCCACCAATTACTCTCCCTCCGCCCATCCTCCCCCCTCGCCTCCCATCCCTTTCCCCTTTTCCCATATTCTTGTGCTATAATTGGGTTATAGCTTTCATATTTATATTTTTAAAAGAATATATATTTAAGAAACATAAAAACATGACAGAAGGCTTCACAGACCACTTTACAAAATAAAATAGGTATATGCATATTTTCATAAGAACACAGGCATAACAGTTATCAATAGAGGAACCATATTAATAAAGAAATAGGTCAAAAAATAAAACCAAAATGTATACTATTAAACACATACCACTGTGGTTGGTAATCATGTGCACTCAGCTTTGTAACCTCAGTCTTCTGAGATACCATGATGGGTAACCTAAGCCTTTTGATGAGATCAGTCAAAACCCGTGATGGGTCACCACTACATTACCACCTTATCAGTTGCCAAAAAACCTAAGATGTCAAGAAATTTCACCTTTCACAAATGCAGATGTACAAAAGGGCTATTTATTTATCAAGGCAGTTTCAATGTTTTTACATGGACAATGCTTACACACTAAGCCAATGTTGTGATAATGCACTTTTGTGGAGTCCTATGTGCAAAATATGTCTAAAATGAATTAGAAATGTCCAAAAGTCTTTTTTCAGTTTATACCTCCAGTCCTGGAAATGATGTGAAGATAAAATATATAGCATAGCAAATTGTAGAAAGTAATGCTGACAATTTAAAATAGTGAAAAACTCTAAAAAAAATTAAAAATTTTTGACATATGCAAAAATGTATTATAGGCAATTACATAGAGCTGGCCCACTTTCATAATCATTAACTGTATTTTGGAACCTCACATCATGATGAATAGCTCCTGGTTTTCTTTTAGGATATGACTCTCTTTGGAGAATATGTTTGCATTCACTTTTTATGTGACATTGCTCTTTTCCATCATATCCTATGATTTGATATGCGGGACATGAGCCTTTTGTACTGAATTTTTCCATTTTCTGTGCCACACTTCTATGTTGTTTTGGGTACGAGGAAAGCCATTCCACCTGCACTCATATACAAACCACAGATGTAGTAGAAACAGTACTGGTGATCAAAGGGCAAACATTATTGCTTAAGGGTCTTCTTATTCTATCGTGTACGTGATTACTTTTGAACTTCATTGGCTTCTTCAGACAAATGCAGCTTAATTCATTAAAAGCTCCTGGAATGTCATCAGCTGGAAGGAATGCCAATGCAGGCGAATGACACATTTTTCAACTGAAGTTTCTGCCTTCACTGTATGGCATGGCCAATCCCCTCATCTGAGTTTTCCGGTAAATGTATTGGGCTGACGGGGGAAAAAAACCTCAGCTTTAATGAAACACTTTGAAATTCACTTTTAGAAGCCTTGATTGCAACTAATTTCAAATCTGTGGGTATGGTTTGGGGTATTCAATTGAAATTCATTTTCTTCTGCATAAAGACAATAACAAGATAATAGTTCCACCCAACACGAGGCGACAATTCTGTGGTTGCGATTTTCAGAATTTTAGACGTCAGGGATTTTAGACTTTGGGGATTTAGACTTTAGGGATTTTGATCTTCAGGGATTTCAGCATTCGGGATTATGACATTTGGGATCTTGTCTTTTGGGATTATGATCCAAACCCCTACAGATGGCACACAAATATGAAAAAAAAAGCATTGAGTGGATAGATGAAGTAGAGTCTGGGAAACACTGGATTAGATCAACAATCCTCCTAGACACTTTATGAGGTATGTGTTATTTTTTTTTTCCTGTTATACAGGAAACTGGCCGCCAAGTGGTGAATTAATTATCCGAGAATGTAGACTTGGAAATGAGTTTCTAACCCAGGCGGCTGACTCTAAAACCAGTGCTCGTACATGACGTGCAATAGTGCCTCCTGGGCCCCCAACCCCAGACATAGCCTGCATGGTCATACCCCCCAGGAGTCTCTCTGATGTGGACCTGGCCTATGCCAGTGAGCAACACCTACTGCTTTGACTTGGGCTGAAAACTGAGACAGACAGTCTCATGCTAGTTTCCAGGCAGGAGGACAGAACAAGCTCATTGTAAAGAGAGGGAAACTGAGGACCAGGTCACATAAGTCATCAGAGACTGGGGAGAAGTCTGTGGGCAAGATGATCAGCTGTTCACCAAGTATCATCCCATCCATGGGTTGAGCTATGGCTGTGTCGGCCCAGACAAAGACTATATTTCCCAAATGCTCTTGCAACTAGGTGTGGCCTCTAACGTAGCCAGCCTTTAAGACCCATCATCAATGGCCCTTGCCTACTGATATTCACACCCTTGTCTCCTCACACACTGAACAGAACTGACCTGTGTAACCGGTAAGAGATATTATAGAAATGATGGTGCTTACTTTCTAAAAGCAGCTCATGAAAGACATGACAACTGCTGCTTTGTGGTCTTGGATCACTCTGAGAAAAACCAGTTGCTGTGTTCTGAGGACACTCATACAGCCCCATGGAGAGGTCTACCTGGCAAAGAACTGAGTTCTCTTGCCAATACCCATGAGGGAGCCATGTGGGAAGCAGGTCCTCTGACCCCAATCAGCTGTCTAATGTCTCCAGCCCCAGCAGATATCTTGACTGCAGGCTTGTGAGAAGCTTGAACAACTACTCAGCTAAGCTGCTCCTTAGCTTCTGACCCATAGAAACCATAAGGTCATAAATATTTATTGCTCTAGCCACTAATTTGGGGGTGTAATTTGTCACAGAACCCTGTGACTGGTTCTTGCCAATGGACTATGACCTGAAAAGTTAAAGTGCCACCTCCAGACGGCACTCTCCATCTGGTTAAGAGGCAGTCTCCTCTCCTTCCCACAGAGATGTTAGAAAAGAAAAACAGATTATGTATACACTCATATTCATTGCAGCATTATTCCCAATAGCCAAAATGTCGAAGCAACCCAAGTGTCCTCTGATGGAGGAATGAAGGAAGGAAATTGTGACACATGACAACATGAGTCAACCTCGAGGACATTATATTAAGTGAAATAAGTCAGTTTCAAAAAGGCAAATACTGTATGGTTCTACTTATGTGAGGTACTTAGCATAGTCAAATTCATAGACATGAGGTAGGATGTGGTTGCCAGAGGCTGGGGGAGAGAGAGTATTTAGTTGGTATGGAGTTTTAGCTTGGGGTGATGAAAATGTTCTCAAGATGGATGGTGTAAGGGTTGTATGACAGTGTGAAGATACTTGATGCCACTGAACTGTACACTTGAACATGGTTAAAATGCTAAATTCTATGCTACATATATTTTACCATGATAAAGAAGTCATTATGTCATTGTGTGGTCATCTGGAGTTACTCCCTCTGCTGTCTCTCACCCACCCAATGAAGTTCATGCTGCAGACTAGGGTTTGTGGGTCAAGGAACATCATTTTCCAGCTACTGTTTGCTGGTCAGAGCCCTATTGTGAACAAAAGGAGAAGGGTCCCTGTGTTTAGGGTCTAGTTTTATTGGTAGGTGACAGACATCCAAAGCAACAGTGTCTTCACCTAGAAGGAAATTCATTTCTATCACATACAGTCTGGAGGTAGCAGTGCTATATTCGTGTGGGGACTCTGTTCCATGTAGTCATTCAGGGATCCAGGCTCCCCTTTGATACTCTGCCATCTCTAGGATGTTTCTCTCATCCATGAGGCTCAAGATGGCTTCCTACCATGTTTAGCCTGAGTGGGGTGAAGAAAGGAGGGAAGAAGAGGCATGGTTTCTCCCTTTAATACACTGTCGTTTTGAGTACTAGAAGTAGAATGTAACTGTTGCTTGAGGTATTGTCTGTCCCCTGTAGCCCCACCAAAGGATGTCAGCTGCAGTCCAGCTCACCATGGCAGCTATAGAAGTGTTCCACAAGGATCTTAGGAGTTCAAAGATCCTGAACATGGTAGAGCCCAGCACGGGTGGAACTTGTATCACTGCAAGGAAGGCTGTCTGTTCAACATCAGCATAGGGCTTTGCATAAGTGAGACTAAACCTCAAATGTGTCAAAGTACTGAGATTTCTTAGTTTATCTGATATATTGGCCAGTATTATCTTAATTAACGGTCTTATTATTGGAGCTTGGGAAGCCAGATGACACAAAAACGCTGAGGCCAGTTTGGGCAATAGAAAAATGGCTTTGGAGTCCGGAGACCCAACTCCAAGTCTCTGTAAACACACAAGCTATTCAAATTCTTACAGTCTTGGTTTTCTCAAATGTAAATTGGAGATAATGGAGATAACAGTATTTGTTGTATAGATTGAATGAGGGAATCTGTAAAAAAAGACAGCTGAGAAAGATCTGCTTGGGGCAGTGACAGACACCTGTACCCTTGCCATTTTCCAAAGAAGAGAACAGATGGGCAGTTAGAAGTGGGCACAGCACATCACAACTCGCAGCTTGATGTGAAGCAAATAGCCCACTGGGGGTGCCTGATCTCTAAGTCACGGCTGAATACCCAGACTCGGGCAGGAAGCCATCTGACTCGGGACCTAAAATAGCCCAGCCAAGAACTTATTTGGTTGGCTTCTGGGTACTCAGATTGGGTTTCTGGGATGGCTGACTTTTTTTTCCAGGCAGCCTAAGAATGAGAGTCAAGCTTTCTTCTCATTATATCATGACTGGACAGTGCTGGCCTAGAAAAGTTGGGACACTCATTGCTCCAGCTGCTACTCTGGGGAGTGTGGTGACCACAAAGGTGCCCACTGCAGGGTCCAAACCACAGGTCTTCAGAGGCCGAGCAGAGCATGAGGCAGTGTGAGGAGGCTGGTTGCTGTGTGGCAGTGAGTGGTGTGTACTGTGAGTTATGTAGTACATGTGGCATGTTGACAGGCTCATTTCAGCTGACAGCTGAACAAAATGCTCAAATCTGAATTGATTACTCTCTCTCACTTGGGCTTTTCTTGATCAATGCTCCCTAATTGGAATGTTATATAACATAAATCATGTAAATAATTGCATTAGTTTTCCAGGGCTGCAATAACAAAAATGCCACAGACTAGTTGGCTTAAACAACAGAAATATATTTTCTCATAGTTTTAGAGGGTGGAAGTCCAATATCAAGATATCAGCAGCATGGCTTCTCCTGAGGCCTCTCTCCTTGGCTTATAGACGGCCACCTTCTTGCTGAGTCTTCACACAGCCTTCAGCCTATGCACACACATCACTGGAGTCTTTTCTTCTCTATAAAGTACACCAGTCCTATTCTATAAGGCCCATATGACCTCATTTTACCTTAATTATCTCTTTAAAGGAACTATCTCCAAATACCATCACATTCTAAAGTACTAAGGATTAGGGTTTCAACATATGAATTTTAAGGTAACAAATTAGTTCATAACAATAATTTAATTGCTGTTAAGCTGTGGTCCCCAACCCCAGGGTTGTAAACTGGTACTGATCTGTGGCCTATTAAGAACCAGGAAGCACAGCAGGAGGTGATTGGCCAGTGAGTGAAGCTTCCTCTGCGTTTACAGCCATTCCCCATTGCTTACATTACCACCTGAGCTCCCCCTCCTTTTGGATGGATGGCAATATTATATTCCGATAGGAGCACAAATCCTGCTGTAAACTATGCATGTGAGTAATCTAGGTTGTGCACTCCTTATGAGAGTTGAATGCCTGATGATCTTAAATGGAGCTGAGGCGGTGACACTGGATAGTGGCTGAAAAATACAGATTATCATTATCAGAGAGGTTTGACTACCCAGAGACCATAAGAAATCAATTGTTGGGGAAGACTCATATCAAAACCATCCCCTCCCCTACCATCTATGGAAAACTGTCTTCTATGAAACTGGTCCCTGGTGCCAAAAAAGTTGGCAACTGCTGATTTATGGCATTCTAGGATCTCCATTAAGAAATTGTAAGTAAAATGTGATTTGTAACTTAAGGTATGATCTATTTTGGAGGATGTTCCATGGGCTGACAAGAGTGTATATTCCTTAGCTTTGGGTTTGTAAGTTCTGTATATGTCTAATAAGCCCATTTGTTCTAAGGTTACATTTAAGCCCCTTGTATCTTTGTTTAGTTCTGTTTAGATGATCTGTCCAGTTCAACCAGAGGTATATTAAAGTCCCTACTATTATGGTGTTATAGGATATCATATTTCACAGGCCAATCAATGTCTGCTTCATAAATCTGGGAGCATTTAAGTTGGGTGCATAAATATTCAGAGTTGAAATGTTCTCTTGATGTAATTTTCCCTTGACCAGTATGAAGTGACAATCTTAGTCTTTCTTAACTTCAGTTGCTTTAAATCCACTTGTATCTGAAAATAAGATTGTGACCCCTCCTTTCTTCTATTTTCTGCTTGACTGAAATATTGCTTTTGAACCCTTTACCTTTAGTCTGGTGTTTTTTTTCAAGGTTAGGTGTGTTTCCTTAAGAAAGCACATGATGGCTTGTGCTTTTTTATCCAATAAGCCAGCCTGTGCCTGTTCAGTGGGGAATTCAAGGCATTAACATTTCTTGAGAGAATTGATAAGTGTGGTGAATCTATCCATTTTATTTTGTGAAGGTTTGTTGCTTAGTTTTATCCTTTGCACCATGATGGAAGCTAGGTTTTGTTCTTTAGTTTGTGGGTGCTTATTTTACTGGTGGTCCATTGTGATGGTTAATGTGGAGAATAGGTCTAAGGAGAGCTGGTCTTGTGGCAAATTTTCTAAGGAGAGCTGGTCTTGTGGCAAATTTCCTCAAAGTCTGCATATCAGCAAAAAAAGTATTTCTCCATCAATTTTGAAGCTTTAGCAGGATACAGAACTCTGAGCTAAAAATAATTTTGTTTAAGGTTAAAGGTACCTGACCATTCTCTTCTGGCTTGGAAAGTGTCAGCTGAGAAATCCACTGTCACCCTGATGGATCTGTCCCTGTAGGTCAACTGGTGCTTACTCTTGGCTGCTTGCAGAATTTTCTCATTTTCTTAGATTGGACAGGTTCATTACAATGTGTATTAGAGAGATTTTTAGATGACCTGGAGTTCGATATCCCTCCAAAAGGAGTGTTTCAGTGTGGTGAAGGCTATGTTAACCAGTTTGTTGTAAGTATTTCAAATTGTATATAAAACCAGTACCTTGTACCCCATAAATGCATTATTGTACACAGCTATGATTTAATAATAATAATTTTTTAAAAAGAAGTGTTTCAGAATCTTTAGTGATACTTGGAAAGTTTTCATTTATGATATCTCCGATAGGGCTTCCATTACTTTGGGACATTCTATTATACCTATAATTTGTATGTTTAAATGCTTGTGAAGTCCCACAATTCTCTAAGCAAATATTCTGCTTTCTCTCTCTTCTTTTCTGCCTCTTTAACTACCTTGGTTAGCTAAATAGCTTTATCGTAAAGAGTTATGAGATTCTTTCTTTCTTTATTTTTATTTTTTACATATACGTGTGTTTATTAGGTTTCCACTTTTTGCCTTCACAGAATTAAAAAGGCTTAAAATTTAATAACAATAACAATGTTTAAGATAAAGACTAGAAACAAAAACATTGTAAAGAATGAATGAAGATAAATACATTCAGAAAAGAAATCAGATGATTGCTGCACCAAAATATTAAATAATAATAATAATGCAAAGAAAGTAATATTCACATTGTCAGATAAGAGTATGTCTATTAAAAGTATCCAGTGTACTCAGCCCTACTATAAAACTAATTTATAGCTTTCATATGAAAGCTATAACCCAATTATAGCACAAGAATATGGGGGAAGGGGAGGGGAGGGGGGAAGATGTGTGGGGGAGGATAATTGGTGGGACCACACCTATGGTGCATCTTAGAAGGGTACAGGTGAAACTTACTAAATGTAGAATATAAATGTCTTAACATAGTAACTAAGAAAATCCCATAAAGGCTATGTTAACCAGTTTGATGAAATATTTCAAACTGTATATAAAATCAGCACATTGTACCCTATGATTGCATTACTGTACATAGCTATGATTTAATAAAAAAATTTTAAAAAAGAGTATGTCTGTTATAGAATGCTTTGACTCTGAGGCTCAGTATGGAGTCATCAGTTAACTTCTGATTTTTTCCCAAAGTCTCAAAAAATAGACAATTAATATTGATAAATAAAAGTAAAAGATAATTTCAAAAAACAGATCATGCCAAATCTTATAAACAATTGAAAAAGAAGAAATACTTGAAAATCATTCTACTTATCTGGATACACCTGATATTAAAATTGGAGAAAATATATTCTTATAAAGGGGAAATTATAAACATTTCACTTATAAATGAGGATGCAATATCCTAAACAACATATTAACAAGTTGAATTAAAAATTAATGTTTAAGTAGTGTACTTTGGTGAAAAAATTTTGACCAAAGTACATTACTTGAGCTCTGAGATTCTTTAGTGTCCATGGTCTAATCTGTTATTGATACTTTCTACTGCATCTTTAAGTTCCCTGTTTTGACTCCTTTAAGTCCTTCAGCTCTGCCATAGCGTTTCTATATACTTCATGTCTTTTGCCCATTGTTCAGTTCTGTTTTTCCACTTTCTCATTAATTCCCCTTATTGTTTTTGCCATCCATATTTTAAATTCCCTTTATGTCATTTCTATCAATTCTTTATAAGTTTAATCCTCTGTGGTAGCCACCTCATGATTCCCAGGGGGAGGGGAGGTCCCTCTATTCGGTTTTTCATGTTGCCAGAATTTTTCTGTTAGTTCCTCATCATGTGTGTTTTCTTCTTCTTCACTGCCTTCCCCTACTTTTTCCTTCTCACTACCTACTTTGCTTTAAATTACCTTGTTTCAGAGCTTAGGTGTTAAAGTTACCTATTGGTATATGGCCAAAAGGAAGATAAAGGTAAAGAGTAGGAAAGGAGAAAGAAAAGAAGAAGATAAAGAAGAAAAAAAAGGGGGGGGATTGGAAGGAATAAAAGAAAAGGAGAGGAAAAGGATAGTAAGAGAGAAAAAGAGTGACAGGAGAAATCATAGTGTTTGGTGGGGTGCTTTATCAATACCTGCAGTTCTGGGACTTTGTGGGGCTGTGCTGGGCAGGTCCCTTGAAGTTAGGAGTTCCTTATCAGCCTGGGTAGAAGCACCCCCCCTTCACCAAATATAGAAAGAAATCCACAGTATGTCACAGTGGGGACCTTCTAATACCATCTTTCCAAAAGCCAAAGCTAGAATGACATCCAAGACCATAGTCCTCAAAGCTAGAAGGACACCCAAGAACATGATGGTTTCCTTGAGCCAGACCAATGTCATGACCCCCCCCACCAGACCTCCAAGAAGAGAAAAAAAAGTGAAAGGAAGAGATTTAAAAAATAAAAATATAATTGTATAAGATAAAGAAGAGAAAAAAGATATATTAGCTATTATATGAGAAATTTATGTGGGAAAGATGAGAAAAGTGGAAAAATCTCTACCAAAAGAGAGAAAAAGGATAGAAATAAAAAAGAAAGAATAAAAGAGGCTGAAAAACTGTAACAAAAATGGAAGAGTGCTTGCTATTGAAAAAAAGTAAAAATTTGGATCTATCAGGTGTAGAACCCAAATGTCTTAACACTGTAATTGGGTAAATGTAATTGTGAAGGCTATGTTAATTAGTAGGATGTAAGCACTCCAATTTGTACAAATAATCAACACATTGAATCCCATAAAGGCATAAATGTATTCACAATCTATGTACAAATGACTTAATAAAAAAAGAAAAAAAGTAAAAGTGAAAAAATAAAAATACAACCAAATTCCCCCCCCAAACTAACCAAACAAATGACAACAACAAAGGAGAAAATAACAGACAAAAACTAAGGAAAAAAGTGTGTGTACATCTAAGACCATGGTCCTCAAAGCTAGAAGGACACCCAGATGGTGCTGTGGTAGTTAGGAGATGGAGAACACATGCTGGATTACTGTGTATAATAGGGGTTGGAAGCTACTCTCTAGCTGCAAAGGGGACTTGATTTTGTCTTCCTGACTTCTTTGCCCTCAATCTGGGCCTGTTTGCTTTATCAGCATTCAGCCCCCATGGGACTGTGGTCCCAAAGCTGTTGCCAGACTTCCCAGGAGGTCCATCAGACAATGTTCCCCAACAACATAGTGGTCCTCCTTCAGGGATTCAGGTCTGTTTTGCTCACCCCAAGGATGGTCAGTCGGGCTCAGCAGGGATGCCAGAGTTGGCTATGCACTAGTATTCCAGGGATTGTTTTTCTTATGCAAGTAGTCTTCCCAAAGGCTTCAGGCCAGCAGCCAAACTAATGGGAGAACCACCCACCTGGTGTTCAATCCTGGCCACTGGATGCTGTTTGTTTCTACTTGCTATTCCAGTGAGCAGCCAAGTCCAAAATCAAAATACTGCAGGACAATCCTTTTCCGCCCCCAGATCTCCATGGGAGAACTGGCTGACTGGCCAGCCTCTGCCCATATCAAGCACCTATCTTCCACAGTGGTTTTCCTCAGTTCTACACCTCCTTGTTGGCTCCTTAAGTCTCCTGATGATTCACTGTGCACCCAGTGTGATGTTTCTGTGCAGATTCCCCCAGCCAGAGATGGCTGAGGACCACAAGTAGCTGGCAAGGAGATGTCTCTAGTCCACCATCTTGCTCTGCCCCCCCCCATAAAATCTATTGTATTTTCTTATGTCACTGAAAACCCAACATCATTTCTGAGCCACCAGCATATGGCAAATTACCTGGAAATGTTAGACAACCAAACCAGTTGCTGGTTTAGAAGCAATTGTGGGCTTTCTCCAGGACGACAGTGTCAGGTTACCAGGAAAATTTCTCTGAAAGTTCCCCATTAATTGTGTGTGTGTGTGTGTGATGAGCCACAATAAAGAAAGTGGTAAAAAAAACATTGCTTGGGTTATCATTATTACCAGAGAGATCCCGAACCAAGCAGCTATGATTTGGGAGCCACATGTATCTTTAACATGTGCTCAGTTCTTAGTTATGATTTTCTCTAATATTTGGGCAACCTTGGTATACAGCTACAAGGCACTGTATATCTGGGCCTTGTAATCATCAAGAAATACATGATTAATTTGACAAGGAGGAGCATGGCATTTCTCCAGAGGGGTAACCTGGGGCTGGTTTTGACCCATAATCTGGGGCTCAGTGTTGCCCTGTTGCACAATTCCCGGGGACACTGCAGAGTGACAAGGGGAATGGTGCCCCTGCTGTTGAGCATGCACAGTTTGTGTGGCCTAATACAGTGGTCCCTGAAGCCCACCCTCTAGGTAAATGTAAATGTCAGTGATATGCCACGGCTTTAGACATCTCAACCAGGATCTCGAGGAGACTAGATACAAACAGAGGGATACTCAGAACATAGGAACCTTGTGCACTCACACACACAGATGCTGCCAGTCTCCAGAAGAACTGCAGCTCAGAGTCCAAGGGTAACATCAGTGTTTTGGAGCTTGGAGAGCATTCTTCCATCTCAAACAGGGCCCAGGTGGGGGCCTTTCTTCCCAGGTTAGCATCCAGAACATAGTGACTAAGCTTAATGTTCTTGGGTTTTTCTCCCTTAGAAGAAGAAAAGTTCATACATTTCTTCCTTTGTCTTATCTTTTTTTCTACCTGGAAACAGTAGATGGAAAGCAAAGTTCATGTGGTAAAACTGGCTCAAAGAGGACTGAAGTCATCCCCCGCCGGATGGAGCATAAGTCAGAGAACTGGATTTGAGTTTTGCTCCATTGTGTGATTTTGGACAAGTTGCTCAACCTCTCTGAGCTTCAGTTTTTTTATCTGTAGAATAAATATATGACCATTCTTACCCCACAGTGATGTGCAGCACAACAGAGATAGGATACCTGGGTGCCCACAGCCTGTGGTAAGTGTATCGGTAAGCTTTTGCTGCATAACAACCCCAAATATTGGTGGCATGTAACAATAAACATTTGTGACTGTGGGTAGGCAAACAGGGCCCTGCTTCAGACTATGTCTGAGGTTTCAGTGAGGGCATCTCTGCTCCTGAGGCCCAGTCTAGAGGGGCAGCAGCCACATGGGGCATGTTCTTATAGTAATGTCAGCAGAGGAGGGCAAGTCCAGCTCTGTAAGCACATATCAGGTTGCCTAAGAGAATCACATAACCAAGCTCAAAGTCAAGGACCAGAGAGGCACACTCTGCCCACCATATGTGACAGCAAGAATAAGAATATAGAATACAATTGCAAAGTGTAGAATTGGGAACAATAATTCAAGCTACTACAATATACACATAGTATTATCATCACATTCATTTCTCCAAATAGTATTTCTATTCTCCCCAGATATTCCTTATAGTATTTCCTTCTTTTAAAAGAGATGTCCTAGCATCGTGGCAGAAGATAAGGATGTGGTGTAAAGATTTAGGAGACTGTTGTGGGACAAGGGGAGGGATGCATTATGGGAAGGGTCCTCCATCCTTCCATCTTAATTCTGGTATTAATAGTAAAGATGAACTAGTGCTGAGGGCATTAAAGGAAGAAATGTTTCTATAGCCCCCTGGCCAGGGTAGTGCCTAACCCTGGTGTGTAAAGGTTGTTTCATTTGGGGTGGTGCTGTCATCAAGGAGCCCTGAGAGTTGAGAGGGTAGCAGAATCATTTTAGCATTCATAAAGAAGCAATAAACTGGGTTTATAAGAGTGAATTGCGCCAGGCGCAGTGGCTCACACCTATAATCCTAGTACTCTGGGAGGCTGAGGCGGGTGGGTTGCCTGAGCTCACAGGTTCAAAATGAGGCTGAACAAGTGTGAGACCCCATCTCTAAAAAATAGCTGGGCATTGTGGTGGGCACCTGTAGTTCCAGCTACTTAGGAGGCTGAGTCAGGAGAATCGCTTGAGCCCAAGAGTTTGAGGTTGCTGTAAGCTATGACGCCAAGGCACTCTACCAAGGCTACAAAGTGAGCAGAAGATAAGCATGTGGTGGCTGTCTCAGAAAACAAACAAACAGAAAGAATGAATTGCATCTGATAAGCAGAGGGGAACATTCAGAAAGGGGAAGGTCATGAGCAAAAGTCACCCACTGGCTTAAAGCAATAGACATTTAGTCTAGCTTTTAAGTCCTTAGCCTGGAGGTTGGCAGACATGGGCTGGGTTTGCTCGTCTATCTGTGGGTCTAGTGTGGCCTCTGCTCTAGTCTTGGTTTTTCTGGGGGCAGCTCAGCCAGGGCAGTTCTGCTCTGTGTGTATCTGCTTTTCCTCCAGGACCAGCAGACTGACCTGGGAACATCCTTCCTGGGATGACAACAGAAGTTGAAGAAAACAAGGCTCAGAATAGGCACATTGTCACTTCTGCCATGCTCTTGTGGCCAAAGCATGATATATGGTTGAACTCAGTGCTGGGAGAGCCCTGAAAATTTACATGGCAAATGGCGTGGATACAGAGAGGGGTGAAGAATTGGGACCCTTAATGTAAACCTACTAGAAAAAAAATGCTTGTGGCAGCAAAGGAGCATGTAGAAAATTGTAGACTCAGGCTTTCGTGATTGGGATGTGCCCTAATGGTCTACCTGCTACAACAGCCCAGCTTCTATTTCCACCTCTCCTGCGGGGCTCACTATGACGGGGGCAGATTATTTTATCATGGAGTGACTTGTAGGAAGTTCCTCTTGGCACCTAACTCCTCTCTGCTTCCTCTCTTTGATCCTGGTTCTGCCCCATAGGTTTTGGTTGAGAAGCCATTCACACATCTGAGGCTAGTCCCCTGGCCTGATTTATCACATAATAAGTGAGGCAACTATAGGCATCTTGGCACAAAGTGGAGTAGGACTATCACCCTTTCAATGGACACTGTCCTTTTACCAATCCAGGAGATAAACTTGGCGTCTTCCTTTCCCTCACCCTCATATCCAGTCCTAGGTTAAGTCCTACAGATTTCATCCCTTCAATGTCACTGTCTTCTCCCTCATCTTAGCTATTGTTATCCCTTGCTTGGACCACTGTGGTAGCCTTTCCACTACTCCCCCATTGCCATCCTATAATTGACTTTTCACACTGTGACAACAATCAACTTTTTACAATGGGAATGTGCTCTCATGTCACCCACTGCTAAAAACACTTCACCTTCAGGCATATCTTGTCCCACACCATGTGCTCCAGCCTCGACCCTGCAAGCGTCCTCCAGGACCCCAGCCTCCTCCCATCTGGTTCACTGTTCTTCTCCCTTCAGGCTTCCGCTCATCTGTCACTTGTTCAGGGGGCCCTCCCTGATCTCCTTGACAAGGTCAGATCACTCAGTTACAAGCTCTCCCACAACCACAGACCTCTCCTTTGTGTATCTCCCAGGACCTAAAGACATTCCATTCATTTCTGCAATTGCTTGATTAACACCTCCCTCCTTCACACCCTGTAACAGTGGGCTGGCCACTGGTAGTGAGGTTGGGGCTAATCTGTAGCGTTTGCAGATTCTCATGGTATAAATACATCCACATGGCAGATTTCAAAGCACTGACAAATGTGGTTTGCAAAATCCCTGAGAATGCAATAACTGGCTCTCATGAACTCACGTCAGCCAGTTCCAAGTGTACCACTGAGGCAAGTCTTGTATCTGGTATTGCTCCCTCATGACCAATATGGTATCTGGAAAATAACTGAAGAACCAGAAATATCTGGTGAATGAATGAATGAACAAGGCTGATGATTAAATGAACCTTCAGGATAGCAACTGGCATTTCCAGTAGGTGAAAGACTTTGAAGTCTTGCTCTAGGAAAGGAAGAAGGGAGGCATGATGTTTCTGTTCTCTGAAGACTGCATATATATTTATTTAACTAACATGTTTGTATCAGGCACAAATCCCAGTGGGGTACAAATACTAACCCCCCTTTATCCTATAACACTTAAAAGGCAGATGCTGTTAGTACCTCCATTTTCTAGATAAGGAAACTGAGACTAAGAGACATGAAATCACTTGGGAAGGTCATTTGGAGCTGGGTTTTGAAGCCAAGAAGAGTGACTGTGAAACTGACATCATTATCAAATCCACTGTGCTGCCCCAGGATCAGCTCTGGAGATGGGACCAGTGTCCGTTTGTGTTCCAACCTAAGGTCTTCTACCTCTCTGACACTGGGTGTTATTCCACCTCAACAAAGAAACAATGAGGTGGAAAATGTCCAGAGATGTGGCCCTGAAGGAGGGGACAAGGACAGAATAAAAAGATGAAGGCATTTGGGGGGCCATGAAACCACACGGGGGATGGACTTCAAATGTTTATTTACTAAATGCAAATAGGAGGATACTGACCTGGCTATCTTTTATAAAGGAACCCATTTGAATCTGAGAAGTGAGTGTATGACATCAGCATTGGTATAGTGTTCTTCCCTGCAAGTAGGACCTTGCTGGGCACAGGGACAGCCCTGCTTCTTTGAACCAATGCTCAGAGAGATTGGGTGACATACCCAAGGACACAGACCTGTCCATCAGTAGAACTAAGCCTGGTCACAGACCAGATGATGGCCAGCCCTGTCCTCTCACGCTGTTTCAGTGTCACTTCCCAAACCTGTCTCATAGAGTCACAGCTGCTCAGAGGAAGTCAACTCCTAGAGCTAATTACGCTGAGCACCAGTACAAGGTGAAGATGTAATTAGATTTGAAGGAAGTTTACACAGAGTCTGGGGTTTGATACTGAAATAGTGAAATTCAAGAACATGTCCAACTTTTGATGTAGTCGTTTATTTAATAAGTTGACTCCTACCACATGCCTAGTGTATACAATGACTATGGAGGTCGAGAATGAGTTCTTTCCTATATTGCCCATTCTATATGTAACATCAAGGATCATGCAAAGGAACATGAAAATGTGCATATTTTAGCCCAGAAGAAAAATGGCATTAGTTAGAGGCCTGAGTTCCCTCTCAGATTGTGAGGGAACTTTACATACCAGGGTTAACAATTTGGTTTTATCCTGTGGGAAAAAGTCTGATGAAGGGTTTTAAGCAAATAAATGACACCGCCATCTTCATCATCATCAATAAAAATAGGAGATACTGTTCAAAGAATACCTATTGAAGCTTTTAGACCCTCACAGCCACGCTGTGAGGTCAGGACCCACTTGACAAGAGGTAGAGCTTGAAATGAAGCAGTAACAGAGCTTCCAGGGACAGGGCCCGGATATGTAGCCACATTGATCTGAATTCAATCGACTGTTATCCTGAACACTAGAGCAGTGGTTCTCAGCCTGTGGGTCGAAAGGGTTGCGGCATCAGGAAGGTTGAGAACTACTGCTCTAGAGGATCTTTGCTTTTGAACATAACTGGCAAAGACAGGAGGACAGAGGTCTGGGAAGCACCAGCATTTAGGTGGCTGACTCCAGGTATGAAAAAGGTCAAATTTATGGAGAAAGAAAGGAAAACCAGAGAAGCAAGAAGAGAAACAGTAGCAGACGCAGACCATGTCAAGGAAACCACCACAGTGGGAACTGTAAGAAGGACAAGAGGGAATAATGATGCGGACAGTTACCTGCAGGCCAGGCAGGAGAGGGATGGGAAAGGAGCTGTAGGATTTGCCAAATTAAGAGGGCGCTGGGAACTTCACAGGCAGCATTTTCAGAGGAGTGTTGGGGGTGGGTGCCAGATTGTCGTGGGCCGAGGAACGCGTGGGAGGTGAAGACAGGGTTGGCAGTACTTCAACTTACTCTTTCAAGAAATATGATAGTGAGGGGGAGGGTAAAGGGGAGATGGTGGAAGGAAAGGTTTTCTGGGGGGATGGAGGTGGGGAGGGACTTAAGCAGTTGGGGAGCCAAAAGGGAAGAAGCTGAAGACTCCAAGCCAAGGAACATGTCCCTGAGGGAGGTCTGAGGGACATATGAGGCCCACTTCTGGGCTTCTCCAGGGTGCAATGACATCCCTGTGGCCCTCTGCAGCCCTAACAGTCCTTTCTCCTCCTTTTCTTCTTCCTTCTTCTCTCTCTTCCTTTCCGGCCACAAATATTTATTGACCACATCTGATGTGACAATACTTATGCTAGGTTTTATGGCTATTACAATGAACAGGACATTATCTATCATTCTTACAATTGAGACAAATAGTAAGCAAGAAAGGGCAGAAAAGTGTATGTGTGCCACGTTCTGTGATGATACCAAGGATGGCTGGTGTTCACCCAACGCATCCACGGTAGTACTCTGTAAGCATCTACTGAATGATCTTTCACCAAACCATGCCCCTCCTTCCCGGAAACTTATGAGAAAGACATATTTGTATTTCCTTTTGTAGATCAGGAAACGGAGGTCTAGAGAGGTCAGATGACTGGTCCAAATCACATAATTAAGATAGGTGGAAACCAAGATTCAACTTAGATTTACCTGTCTCCAAGAACAAGCGTTAACTGGCACACTGCCTTGCTTCACTGGGTTTGGAGCAGCAGACCACTGTCTGAACAAGATCGGCAGGTGTGTGAGGGCTGGGAAGAAGCCACGAGTCCAGTACTCCCTTTTCCTGGAAGTGCAGTCTCCGGGCCATCAGTATCAGCATCTCTCGGCGCCCTTAGAAACGCGGACTCTGCAGCTCCGTGGGACCTACCACCCCGGGCCCTGCAGTTGAAACAGGACGCGCAGCGCAGCAGCCTGGGGTGCAAGTGAAAGTTAGAGAAGCCTGCCTTAGAGTCCACTCCTCTTGCTAGAGAGGAGAGAACCCGAGGCCCAAGCGTTTGACCATCACGGACAGTGGCAGAACTTGGGGCTTTGGTGCTAGAGCCCTCCTAGGCCTGAGCCAGCGCTTCCTCCCAGCCTAACAGGCCAGTGGGCAGGGATGAGGGAAGGACGCGCGGTGCGCGCAAGGTGCTCGCGGGGCTCCCGCCGGGCTCGGGCGGCGTGGGCGCCCCGGGCCCTGCCGCCGCGCCGCGTCCCAGTCCTCGTCCCCGCGCTGGCCCGGCCCGGTCCCTCAGCTCCACCCCCTGCCTCCCCCTCCCGCCCGCCCGCGCCTCCTGAAAAGCCAGCCCGCCCGGGGCGGCGGCGCAGAGCCGGCCGGCGCACGAGGCAGCCAGCGCGGCCATGACGGCGGAGGAGGCGCTGCCCCTGGGCAATGGGAAGGCTGCAGAGGAGGCGCGGGAGTCCGAGGCGCCGGGCGGCGGCGGCGGGGGCGCGGCACCCGCGCGCGACCCGCGCGACAAGCGCGACAAGGCGGTCCACGAGCGCGGCCACTGGAACAACAAGGTGGAGTTCGTGCTGAGCGTGGCCGGGGAGATCGTGGGGCTGGGCAACGTGTGGCGCTTCCCCTACCTGTGCTACAAGAACGGAGGAGGTACTGGGACAGGCAGGGGGCTGGGAGGGGGCCCTGCCCGCCCGGTGGGGGCGGGGAGCTGGGGGGCGAGCGAGACCCCTTCCCGCGCCTGCGTGAAGCAGGACCCGCGCGGAGAACCTTGACCTCAGGCCACCTGGTGTGTGAACTCAGCCCAGAGCGTGGCCCACCTGTGCCAGCGCGCATGTGCACGCGCCGCTTCGCACCTGAGTGCGCCACCTGCCAGCGTGCGGCGATTTGACCGCCAGCGCGTTCTGTCCCTGGCATGAGGTGCGGACCCAGACCAGCAGCCCTTGCGGGCGCTGGTGTTTTGGGCAGCAGACGCGTAGCCCCTTGGAGCTCTGGCTTTTCTGATTGGAAATGACCTGTGAGACAGGGACTCTTACAGTCATCTGAGTTGTTTGGTTTTTGAGCGCATCTGAAATGCTTTCAGGCACCACACTATGCTTTGCCTGTGTGATCTCGTTTTATCCTCACAGTCACCTGTGTAGGGAGCGGTATACCCATTTTGCAGATGAGAAGACCAAGGGTCAGAAGAAACACTCACTTTCACTTAACTAGAAATAAGGATGGGAGTCTTCCATCACAGGCCTTGCTTTACGTTGATATTGGACTAAAACCAGGGAGAACTTTTAGGTGAGGCATTGCTGTTTGCTCTCCTGGCCAGTCTTTTGTTTGCTCTTACAGCTATTTCTAGGGCCAATATTTTTGGCCCCCTCTGGTGGGAGAATTGGCACCAAGCAGTTTCTTTTACTGGTCTCAGACTCACCCACAACAAAAGCAACAACACTGATTTAATGTTTGTTTGCAAGCTGCTTAGAGATGTGGAAGGGGAGAAGGAAAATGATGAGAGTGTCCTTTATAGTGACATCTCAAAGTTGGGCAGAAGACGCAGCAATGGATCCAGTCCCTCCTAGGTCAGGGAAGAGGCTTTAGACTTCAGGACCAACTCCTGTCATATCAGGAGGTCCATGGCAAGGGATCTTATAAAACCTTTGGTGGCAAGTTTCTCCTGTGTCTGTGCTCTCCCCCCTCTTTGCTGTGCCTCTGCCCCTCCAGCAAATTCCCAAATGCCAGCGAAGGTGGCTCAGAAGCTGGCTGGCAGGGACCATGCTGTTAGGCTGTGCAGAGCAGGACTTCCTGTGCAGGCAGCTGCTGGGAGAGAGAGAAGGGTACTGCTTGGCCTGGGCCCTTTCTTTGGGGACATTCATCCTGAAGGCACAGGCTGCTCCAAGCCTGCTCTGCACTGGTAATGAAGTGGCTGCCGGTGTTGGTGGCTTGGCAAGGGGGAGAGAGGGAGTGGACTTGGAGACCCCAAACGTGCCCTGTGCTCTTGGCTATGAATCTCAGCTCTCTGCAGATTCAGCCTTTGTAAGTTGAGAATTCTACTTGGAAACCCTTTAGGGTGGTCCCAGGCACAAGTTGTTTTGCCATCTTTTTTCAAATAGGAAATTGTTATGCCAGCATACATACACAATTCCTAAAAGCAGAAAATAGGGTAAATTAGGTTCATTACAAATTCTGTCACAGATTTAAAAAAATGATGTAGTGAGTAAAGTTTTTAAAATGAGTCATTGAGAGGTTTTTTTTCCCTACTCTAACTTTTAAAGAGTTTCCATTGGCTGCACAGATCTGGTTTGATTGAGTTATTTAAGGATTACTAGCTTTGTGACTACACAGGCCAAAAGGCTTTCAGAAAGTGTCATCTGTTAGGCTCTAGAGGGTTCACTGGTAAATAACATATTATGGGACCTGCGGTTTACATTTAGTAAACAAATCCTCTTATTTCCTTTTATAAACTTTTGTCTTCTAATATAATGGGAGTATCTATTTTGCAACAATTTATCTTTTCAAAAACACACTTCCCTACTTAGAGATCCCAATAAGCGTTTAAAGTATTTCTTTCCCAATATGAAACTTTAAATTAGTTGCTTGCCCAGAAAAGCTAATACCCTTTCAAAATCTGGTAGAAGTGGTCCTGCTATCAGGATTGATCAGAAGTATTGCTATTAATTCTGTGGCTAAAGAGACTTCATTTAGCAAAAAGCACTTTCAGTGAAAGCCTTCATTTGTGAGATCAGATGGTGGCAAATAGCATGTGTTTTCATACTTTGTTATTAGGCAGGAGAGAGAATGAGGGATTTGGAAAAAATCCCCTTCTGGGTGTAATAGCTCGTGTTCACTTTAGCTATTTAATTTGTTTCACAGAAAGGCCCAGGCAAGTGGTATTATGTTCCAAGATAGCAGCACTAAAGCTTAGGGTGGTCTTTTGCCAGACAGATTCAAAGCCAGCCTTGCTGTTGCATATATGATTGCTGCAGACTCCTTGCAGCTCAACGCCACACCTGTACCTCATGTGCAGGTCTGCTTACCTGGGACTGATATGGCTCATTTTGAATTCCTTGCCAGTGCTTTTCTTTATGGACAAATTTTTTTCTGCAGGACATTTCTAAAGTAAAAAAGAGGAACGGATCCCGTTACCTGGTCTTTGAGGTCACTTTTAGAATGAAAAAGATGGTTGTAACATTCAGGGAGGGAATTAATTTGACCTGTGCTGGAGGATGAAATGTATAAGTGAAAGAAGTGAGCAAATAAAATGCTTTCTTTTACATTATCATCTCAGCTGTACAATTCTGGGAGATGTGTTATGGCTATTAAGGACTAAGGCCTTTTTTTTACAGATGAAGAAGCTGAAGCTTGGAGGTGTGAAGTAAACTTACCTGAGGTTGTAGGTGTCAGCACAAATCCATCCACATTTTCTGACTCGGGTCCTCATAGTGGGAACTTGAACTTAAGTTCAGAGACATTGCATCTTGCCTGTAGTCCATGTAGATTTCTTGTACCAAACATGAAATGGTGGGGAAATCTTAATCTCATTCCTTTGCATCCTTGCAGGGGCTTTCCTGATTCCCTACGTGGTGTTTTTTATTTGCTGTGGAATTCCTGTTTTTTTCTTGGAAACAGCTCTGGGGCAATTCACGAGTGAAGGTGGCATTACCTGTTGGAGGAAAGTTTGCCCTTTATTTGAAGGTACGTGCTGACTTAATAAGAAAATAAAATTTTCCTGCAAAGGTAGCTGAAGGCTGTTTTTAAAAGCTAGAGACTCAAAGTGCTCCTTTTCCTTTGTCCTTTCAGGCATTGGCTACGCCACGCAGGTGATTGAGGCCCATCTAAATGTGTATTATATCATCATCCTGGCATGGGCTATTTTTTACCTATGCAACTGCTTTACCACGGAGCTCCCCTGGGCCACCTGTGGGCATGAGTGGAACACAGGTATGGCCACCCTGGAAGGTCTCTCTGTTAGTCCTGCAGGGGGACCGGGATTGAGGGTATGTGCTTGTCCTCCAGACCAGTCCTGGCCTCTGGTCTGTCATCATGAGACCAGTTTTCTCGGTTGGTCCCAGTGAAACTGAGGTCAGCTCTGTATGTGGTCTGGTACATTCTGTGAGTTGCAGCCCCGAAGCCTGAGGTCAGTGATTGTTATGGTTTGGAGAATGGTATTCTTTCCTCTGTTTTTCAAATTCAGGGACTGAGCCCTTTGCAGGTATGAGGAAGAGGCACTAGACTTAGATTCAAGGGACCAGGATCCCAATTCCAGCCCTGCCTACCTGAGAGTATCAGGTTTTCCTTTGTAAAAGCAAGAAGTTAGATTACATCAAGGGTTGCAACCAGAGGTGTTGTAGGCCGGCCGGTTAGGCTTTAGACCAATGAATAACAAATTTTAAAAAGTGTATTTGTTAGCTAAGTGTGGTGGTATGCACCAATAGTCCTAGCTATTTGGGAGGCCAGGGCAAGAGGATCATTTGAGGCCAGGCATTTCAGAGTAGTCTGAGCAACACAATGAGAACCCATTGCTACCAAAAAAAAAAAAAAAAAAAAGGAGAAGAAGAAAAATTAGTTAGGCATGGTGGTGCATGCCTCTAATCTCAGCTACTTGAGAGGCTAAGGTGGGAGGATCGCTTGAGCCCGGGAGTTTGAAGCTGCAGTGAAACATGATCGTGCCTCTGTATTCCAGCCAAGATGACAACAGAGTGAGATCCCGTCTCTTAAAACCATAATGTGTGTGGATTCCTAGTAGCAATGGCTGCAGCTGAGAAGCTGCTCTTGCATTCAGGTGACACATCTGTCCTGTAATTGCTACAGTCCCCTCTCAGCTCACTCTGCCCAAAACCAACTCCCTTATTTGCATTCAACCCCCTTGCTGCCTAGAATGGATAATGTTTTAGATTTAGATGATATATTATTCATTTTTTATTTTGTCCTCCTATCACGTTTGAATTTTAAAATCCAAGGAAGACAAATACCTGACCAACCAACTCCTTTCTAAGGTGCTTACAGCCGACGTCACTGATTGATTGTCCCACTTTCCTTCTCAGTCGAGTGCTGGCCTCAGAACCCTTGTCAGCAGTGCTCTAGACAGCCCTGCCTTCTGAGTGCTAGTGGTGCACATGCTTTAACCTGTTCACCATCTGTTTGATAACCTGTGGTTAGGTTATGTCTCAAAGTGGCCGGCCGTCCTGAAGGCTGGGATACAGTGAGACTGGGCAGGATGTTGGTCACCCACAGAAGGACGAGCAGATGTTAGACCTACCTCGAAAGTGCTGCAATCCAATATCTAGCCCTGTGGGATTGCCCTGCTGTTGCATTTTGCAGAGATCACACTATCTCTCTTCAGGGCCCTTTTTTTTTTTTTTTTTAGACAGGTACTTACCCTCGGTAGAGTGCCGTGGTGTCACAGCTCACAGCAATCTCAAACTCTTGGGCTTAAGCGATTCTCTTGCCTCAGCCTCCCAAGTAGCTGGGACTACAGGTGCCCACCTCAATGCCTGGCTATTTTTTGTTGCAGTTGTCATTGTTGTTTTAGCTGGCCCGGGTCAGGTTCAAACCGCCAGCCTTGGTGTATGTGGCTGGTGCCCTACCCACTGACCTAGAGGCACTGCCAGGGCCCTGGTTTTTAACCTTCCTTTGACCAGGGACCTCATAGAGGTGTTTGTCTAACTAGAACTCAAGGACATATTCTTGGAGGCCTGTGAGTCCTCCGTCATAATTTAATTGTGTGTATTTATTTTGAAGATCCTCTAAAAATATGCACATATTTTGGATTGTCTGCACAAGCACCTTATAACCGAGGATGGTCGGAAGTTTCCAGTGTCTGACTTTGTTCGTGTGCATAATTTAAGATGCGTTTCTGGCAAGTAGAATGATAGTGGCCAAGAGAAAGAGAGCAGAGAGATTTGAGAGCTTTCTTACTAAGTGAAGTCTGGTTGAGAATATAATAAACTATTGAAATGAAAGTTTTGCCCAAGTTTGACCCGAAGTGATGCTGAGAACGGCATCTCAGCTCGCCGATGGAGGAATGAGCTAGCTGAACTCACCCTGTCTCCTACCTACCTTTTAATTTCACCAAATGGTATTATCTCACACATTCATTTTCTTTCACTTTGAATTGTGTTGGTTTTGTAGTTCAGTTGGCGTTTCATTTATAAAATTTAATTTTGCTTTTATCGTTATATGAATACTATAATCACAAAGACTTAAAATTGTTTATTTGTCCATGATGAAATATCATCTTAATAAAAATAACTTTCAATCTTGGGTGTCTGAGAAATTATTTTACTTGAGACAAAAAAAAAGGAGAAATACTATTTTGGAGACGCTGATAAAAGCCAAGGGCTCCTTTCCCCAACAAAAGGCACAGGACACATCTAGATGTTGTGTTTATAATTCACAATTCCTGTGGCCTCCCAGGTCGCCTCGTGTCAGAATATACTTAGCACTTAACAAGAGGAGCAGGAAGGAAGCAGATAATTGGGGAATTTTCCCCAGTGGACGGCAGACCTACCTCTTTCTTCTACTAGTCTGTAGCCCCCTTTCTCTCTAAGTGTGGGAAGACGTGCAGTGTATGTGAAACATCACACACAAGAGGAGATTCCTGCCCCACATATAAGAGATGACAAATGTGGTTTGGAGGGTTCATGTGTAGTGGGGGAGAAAGACATGCCAGAGTGAAGTTAGCGCTCTGCCCTGCTGTGCAGGCTGCAGGGTGGGGGTGTGGAGGGGAACACCTGCCCTCGGGGAACTCCCTCAGGTGGCTCTGTCAGCAGAGGGGCCCAAGTCCTTGGTGGTAGGCGGCACTGGGGGATAACTGTGCCAAAGGAGATGGATCCCTGGATGGAGTTTACTTTCAACTCTGTCCTAGCTGGCTTGCCTTTATAGAGGAGGAAGAGGGTACAGGTGAGGGTCCCTTAACTACTTCTGAACCCTAAATTATTATTCTTCAAAATAAAGGGAGTTGGAAAAGGTGATTCCTTGGGGGGGGTGGTAGTGGGCTTTGGATTCTAACTTTCCTAGAATTCGAAGGAGGGAGATCAGGGGAGGCTTCCTGGAAGAGAGGTTAATGAGCTGCTCTGGGGCCTTGAAGGATAAAATTAGGATGTTTCTACTTGAAATTCTTATCTCCTTTGATCACTGAGTTTCATGAAATGAGAAGAGGCATTTAATAAATTGAGAAGGGGAGTGATGAGGAGATCAGGCATTTTTTACCCTCGTAGGTTTATGCTGTTTCCTCCGACCATCACACCTTTATGAGCCAGCTGTGGGGTTAGCCCCTTTTGATATAGAGAAAGCCGGAGCCTCAACTATGTTACTGCCCTAGGGCAACCACAACTGACCCATTCCTTTAGTTCCACCTGGGGCTGCCGAGCATGACAGATAAGTGCCATGGACAGCCGTGGGGCAGGGAAGTGGAGAAAAGGAAGGAAGATTTGGGAGCGAGGCTGGAAAAGGATTTGATAGGGCACTTTGGGTGGGAAAGGATGGGAGAAAGCACCCCGTCCCCTGCCCCCAAGACCTTTCCTCCTCTTCTCATCAGACCAAATCTCTCTCTTTAACTGTTTGTAAAGTTGCAACAGAGGACCTTTAACTGTTTGTAAAGTATTGATTTTGCGGGGTTCTTTGAAGTGTGCTTACCTGGGGCGGCTAGATGAAACTGCCTGGTTGCATGTGAGCTCGGGATGTTTTTAAGATTCAACCCTCGTGGAAGTTAATTTTCTTGTATTTCTTGTCTTGTTTCCACTGTAGAGAATTGTGTGGAGTTCCAGAAACTGAATGTGAGCAACTACAGCCATGTGTCCCTGCAAAATGCCACCTCCCCCGTCATGGAGTTTTGGGAGTAAGTGGAAGTGAACTTGTCCTCCTTGGCCTGTGGGACTCTGTCCTGCTTCAGGTCAATTGGCCATAACCTGTCCCTAGAAAAAGCCTGTCTCTTCTTCTGGCCTGACATCTCCTGGTTTATGTGGCCATTTGGTGGCTTTACATGCAAGAGTAGAGACAGATCTTCAGGGGGTCCCCAGAGGGGTGACTGAGCGACATGCTTTTTTGTTCTTTGACAGCACATCAGCATGGTTGGTTGCTTATGAGGGCAGGAAGAGCTTGGTGCAAGGATGGACACTTTAAAAATTCATTTTGAACAAAAGAGGAGATATAGCACATTTGCAATAAGCTAAGTCAAGAGTATATTTAGGCTGGAAAGCAGACATCTCCAGGGGGGACGTGTTAGCTCCCGTTGAGTAGCTGAAGTGTCATGTGGAAAGGAAGGAGATCAACTTTAATGGACAGAGGTTATAAAGGGGAAGGTTTCCAACTTGCTTAAGGAAGAGCTTGTTCGCACGGCATTGTGTGAAAGTACTGTAGAAGGTGGTGAGCGCCCATCCCTGTAAGTTCTTGACCAGTGCAGGCCTGTTGATCCTGGTTGGGGTCGTGTCTGAGTCCAAATCCACTGAAATTATAAGCGGTAATTGTGCGGATGGCCGTTCCCCAGAGGTGGGCGTAGTTCTCTAAGAGACCCTTAGAGGGCTACTGGGTACAGTTGTGTAAGTTGTACACTGAGCTACCTGAGGGGTCATCTTCAACATCGTGATGTGAACACTCCAGAACTGTGTCATGCACAACCTGTATAACTGGGCGCAGTGGCCCTGACTTTGGAGTTCCTGTTATAGAGGGGGAAGGTCCCTTGCCTCGGGTATCGAAGAGAAGTTTCCTGTACTTGTGGAAGGCTGAGATCCTTTCTGAGGCTTTTCAATCCTGGAAGAAGCCTCCCTTACCCTGATGCTAATTAGTAATAGTGTATATGTGTGGAAGGGGAGGGAGCCCTGGTTTTATGAGTGATTATAATTCTTTTTCCAGGTTTCATCCTTTTCCTTTCCTCTCTCTAGACATCGTTAGTTCAGTCTAGTTTTATTATTCTCTCTCTTTTTTTTAATTGAATTATAGCTGTGTACATTAGTTCAATCATGGGGTACACTGTGCGGGCTTCACATGTAATCTGAGATATTTTTATCAACCTGATTGACATAACATTCATGAGATTTTCTCATTTACTAAGTGAAAACATTTTTGATCTGTATTTAGAAGTTTTCTCCTGACCCTTCAAATATGTACCACACATGCGATCTCACCCTTTGTCCTATCTCCCCCTACCCTCTCTCTCTTCTTCCTTCCCTCTCTCTTTTCCCCGTCTTCCTGTGCAATAAATGGGTTGTAGCCTGCACTTGAAAGATAAAGAATTTGCCTCATATTAGGGGTGTACACATTGAATACTTTTTCTTCCATTCTAGGGATACTTTGCTAAGGAGAACATGTTCCAGCTCCATCCATGTAAATATGAAAAAAGAAAAGTCACCATCTTTCTTTAAGGCTGCATAATATTCCATGGTATACATGTGCCACAGTTTATTTAATCCATTCGTGGATTGATGGGCTCTTTAAGATTAATATACACTATTGACAATGAAGGTATTCTTCAGAGAGGGTTCATTTTCCTTAAGAAATTAATTGAGAACATCAACTCATTTCACTTACCAAAGAGTTTTCATAT
>CAUYON010026316.1:0-20737 GCA_963573935.1 Arctocebus calabarensis | reverse complement strand
TTGCCCCTGGCGGAAGGGACTGTATTCATTCGTTTCCTGGCCAAGGAACCCATACACCTATATATACCCTGAGACTAAAGGCCTAAAGGATGAGATGGGGAAAGACTGGGAGAGAAATGGAGAGAGCTTCTCTCTCCCACTAGAATTCTCTCCCTCTACCAGGAGCCTTAATGTTTTCTGTATTCTTTTCTGTGAATAAATTCTTTCTTACAAAAAAAAAAAAAGAAGAAGAAAATAGGTCAAAGATGAGGAGGGGGAAAAAATGAAGAATATGCCATTAGCCACATATAAATGTAAATGAGGAGGAGGGCTATATAAGAAAAAAAGGAATGAAAGGGCAACAAAAGAATAAGAATGGAAAGTGAGAAAATGGTTACATAAAGTACATGGGACTATCATTTATGTAAATTTCTATACATACAAACACAATTATACATCACTTTAAAGATATACTTTTAAGTAACTTTTTAAAACTAACTGGAGAGCATGTTAAGTCCATAAAATGGCTCTTTCTGTGCGGGAAACAGGAAAAAAAATGGATACTGGGAGAAATGAACAAAAGAATGTCAGTTTTATCTGTATGTGCTTCCAAAGCAAAATGTGAAGATAGACATATTTTTAAAATGCAGGTGAGTACGTGGATGTTTGTTATATTACTCTCTGTAGTTTTATAATGTGTGTTCTTATTTTGTTTTTTTTTTTGGTTTTTTTTTCACATTTCAAAATAAAAAAAGAGGAAAAGATAGAAAGGATTTTTGAGGACAAAGTATGAAGCATCAAGGTGCATATTCTCACCTGCTAATTACCAGCCAGGGGAGATGGGTAAGTATTTAATGGACAGCATTCTGGGAGTGACTGGAGGGCAGTTTTCTACCCAGGATAGGAAGAATGACCTTTAGTTTTTCTCTCCTTTGGTAGGCTTTTCCTAACATCACCTTCAAGAAACACTCATGCTGCTGAGCAATTTTGTCTGTGGCTCAGCTTTGTTTACTTTCTGAGGTTGTTGATTAACTGATGTGTTTTCAGTCAACTGCAATTTACAGACACATTACCATGTTTGACAGGCACTATGAGCTAAAATATAAGGATTTCCTGAGGAGAAAAATCTAACATGCACTGTTGGAAGGTTTTTATACCCTTCTAGCCAAGGTGGTGAAAATTCTTGTACATCAGGTTCCTGCATTTCCAAAAGGTAACTTTTCAATCAAGATGAAGGTAGATACTTTGAACACAAATTATTACTAATTATATTAGTAATAATTACGTAATAGGTTACGATTAGCGAGCAAGACTGTTTTTTGTGTCCTATGAAGAATAAAAAAGGTTAATCTTGAAGCCAGTAAGTTACCCAGGGCTCTAAATAATTGTAGAGCTGTGAAAAGAGAAACTGAGGTGCTTTGAAATGAATAGAAGTAAGTACATAGAAAACTGATTGATTTGTGTATCTTATTGTGTAGGAAATATAATAACCCAAAGAACTGGAAAGGTTAATGAATTTCCTGAGATCGCATGAGATGACGTTAATAGCAGATAGAATCAATGGATAACCCTACATTTGAAGGGGAAAAAACAGTAACACAGATAATGATTTTTTAGATATCTTTCAGGTCCAAAAAAGAGCCTTAACATATCTTAAACATAAAATCTAGATAATCTGAGCAAGTTTCACTTGAGTTTAGAGGAAAATGAGATTCTATGATTTAAGAAGTAAATAATTTTTGCCTATCTATCTATTACAAGTCATGTCAATACTCACTATCAACACACCAGCCCAAACTTACCAGAAATGAGGCAAAAAGTGGCTGAGGGTCACAAAATGATATAGATTATAAATAATCACTTCTAGTCCTGTTGCTTAGCTACAAAAACAGCCTGTCTCTTTATTCTTACTCTGCCTGCTGCATCATTTACAGTTACTTAAATATATGTGAGTGAATTCTGAAGCTGAAGTAAAGACCAAGAAATTAGTATAAGGATACGATTTAAGGAAAGAAAAACTGAGTGTGTATGGTAATTTCTAAGGCCTTGGACACAGTCTGGGAGTACTCAAAGGGTAAATTGTGGAAAGTTTAGAGTATTTCTGGCCCATGGCAGAAATTTCACTAAAACTGGAAACAAAGGAACAATTGATCCCTCACCTAAAAGAAACTGGCAAACAGAACTGTTTCTTTAGTAGTTTTGCGCTAAAAAAGAAAAGGGCTTGTTTCCCATTGAGAGTTAAACTTGCCAATCTTCTAAACCTTATTATAAATACATGTTATATATGTGAACACGTGCATCTATATATATGATGTATTCAAACATACAGAAATATCACTAGCAAATATATTATGTATTCATAAATTTATTAAGGAAATACTGGCACTTTATTTGAGATGTCAAAAGCTAAGTATCACAAAACCATGGTATAGTTTATCTCACATCAAATAAATCAAAAAAATAAGCACAATAAAATTGAAACAAGAACTGGAGCTCTGGCAGATGCTTCTCTTGTGGAATTTTTTCCTGTGTTTCTAACCAGGATGAAACACAGATGAAAATGAAAAGTGAAAATTTAAATGTGTTTTGTATAAATTTGAGGAGTAAACATGTCGAGTGGCTGAATTACTAGCATATGTGTTGGGAGAGACGTGTGATATCATTTGAAAAGCTAAAATTGGAGGTGAGCAATGACAATGACCAAGAAACAAATTGTCTAGGTGTTAGTTTCAATATAGGAGACAAGAACCAGAGCAGACAGAGGATAAAAAGAAAGTAGAGGAAACATTCTGAACAAATTATGTTTGGTCAGTGTTTGAAAAAAGGAGAGAGAGGTGGGTTAAATGCGTGATTAAGGGAAGAGAAGAAAAAGAAGCATTTACCGCCATAACAACCAAATAAATACAATTCATAAGCAACCAAATAAATACAATTTTAAGTTAACTAGTGATAGTGATATTAATACATGGGTTAAAAGGACTGATACAAGCAGCAAAGTAGATGAAAAAGAAACATATTACTCAGTAACTAAGAGAGGACCAAATGTTTACAACATGACAACTTAGTTATCCAAGGGGCCATTCTTGGAAGATAAAGGGTGGTCTTATAAATAAATATCTAATATTTAATATAATATAAGCTTATCTTCTTGAATCCCATAACAAAATAATTATTTTGTCGAAAATATCACTGAAGAGCAAGATTGTAGAATAAGAGATCCAGGTTTAACTAATATCCAAAAAAAGTTCAACTAGCAAAAGAACACCTTGGTAAAAACTCCAAAAATGGGTAATCATCCTGGGTTACCTGTGTGGTGCACAGAACAGAATAAAAACCACATAAACAGGGGTAAAAGAAATGGTTTAACTTTAACCTTGTCACTCATCTCACTCCCCCAAGTCATACAAAATTACACAGAGAGGATTCCCTCCAGAAACCCTGGTCTCCACAGAGGGAAAAGAGAATAGGAGGCAGAAATCCAGCCTCCCTGGCATTAGGAGATGCTCCTAGGAAGCCCACTCATGGAGAAAGCAGGGGAAAATAGCATAGCAGGACCACCTGGGGTCAAACAAAAATAAAGAAAAAAGAAAAAAGCCACACAACCAGTATGCAGATCTTGGTGGTAGCTCTGTGCACCTGCCATCAGTAAAATCCAATCAGGTAACAGCTAACATCCTTTCCCACCCCAAAATCCAAGCTGTTGCTTCCAGAAGTGATGGGATGTTCTGTCTAGCTTGAATGCATGAGCAGCTAGACTGAAAGATCAGCCTTAAACCATTGCCAAAGGTCCTTCCCAGAGAGGGAACAAACTACCACAGCTATCTAGAAAACTCAAAAGCAAACTCTGCCTGTCTGGGGTTATTAACAACCGGCCCATCCAGAATCACAAACTAGCCTACATAGTAAGATGTATGTATCTATCCCTGTCAAAAAATATAAATGCTAGAATGGTGGCTATCTCTTCATATTTGCAGATTTTAACATAAGGACACAAAGATTCAGGAAATTATGACATCTCCAAAATAAACTCACAAAGCTTCAGCAATAGATCCTAAAAAATGGTAGATATATGAAATTACAAAGAAGTCTAAATAATCCTCCTAAAGATGTTCAGTGAACCTCAAGAATATACAGTTAAAAAAAAAATTGGAAAGACATATATATATGAGAAGTTTGACAAAGATACAGAAATAGAACCAAAAAAGAAGATATTCCAGAAATGAAGAATACAATGACTAAACTAAAAATACAACAGAAAGCTTAAATATCAGGCTCAATCAAGCTAAAGAATTGGTAAGTTCAAGGCCAGAACATTTAAACTTATCCAATCAGAGGAACAAAAAGAAAAAAAAAATGAAAAGAACAAAGAAATCCTACAGGAATTGTTTGACACCATCAAGAGACTTCACCTATGAGTATTAGAAATTTAAGATGGAGAAGAAAGAGAAAATGGGCCAGAAAGCATATTTTAAGAAATAATGGCTGAAAACCTCCCTAGTCTGGAGAAAGATGCCAACTTCTAAATATAGGAAGCATGGAGGTTTCCAATTCAATTTAACTCAAAGAGGATGTCACCAACGAACACAATAATTAAAAAAGAAAATCAAAGACAAAAAAATTCTTAGAACAACCAGCAGAAGATAAGAATCACAATACATACAAAGAATTCTCAAAGTGTCTATCAGTGGATTTATTAGCAGATCAAGAGAAGGTAAAAGAGATATTCAAAACAATGAAAGAAAAAAAGTCTGTCATCTGGCTCAACGCCTGTGGCTCAACGGGCTAAGGTGTCAGCCATGTACACCTGAGCTGGCGGGTTCAAATCCAGCCCGGGCCCACCAAACAACAATGATGGCTGCAACCAAAAAATGGCCAGGAGTTGTGGCTGGCGCCTGTAGTCCCAGCTACTTGGGAGGTGGAGGCAAGAGACCCACTTGAGACTCCCCAGGAATTGGAGGTTGCTGTGAGCTGTGATGCCACAGCACTCTACCCAGGGTGACAACTTGAGGCTCTGTATCCAAAAGAAAAAAAAAATCTGTCATCCAAGAATACTTTAGCAAGGAAATCTGTCCTTTTGAAATGATAGAGAAATAAAAACTTTCCCAGACAAAAGCTAAGAGAGTTCAACACCACTAAGTCTACCTCACAAGCTTGCTACAAGTTCTTTAAGCTGAAACAAAAGTTGCTAATTAATAAAATAAACTTATGAAAGAATAAAACTCAAAAGTATAAGTAATATAGCCATATTCAGAATATTCCACATCTTCAATGGTAGTGTGTAAAGCAATTTTATATCTAGATGAGGTTAAAAGACAAAACTATTAACAGCAACTATAGCTAAAATAAACTGTCAAAGAATACATGTTACAACATAATGCAAATTCTGATATCAAAAACATAAATTGTGGAAGGGAATAAGAAGGTAGAGAAGTTTTATGCAAGCAAAGTTAAGTTGTTGTAAGTTTGAAGTAGATGGTTGCAAAATATTTCATGTAAGCCTCATGGTGACTTCAAAGCAAAAATATATATTCGCTATTCAGCCTCATTCACCTTGAGGCTGAATATTTCATGTAAGCCTCATGGTGACTTCAAAGCAAACACACAAAATAAAAATACTAACAGTATACCATTACAGAAAATTCTCCAACCAAAAAATATATAGGAATGGATTTTAAAAAAAAAGAATCCAACCATATCCTACCTACAAAAGATAGAAAAGACTCACTTCACCTTAAGGACACAGAGATTGAGAATGAAAGGATGGAATAGTTCATTCAAAGTGAAAACAAAAGAAAGCAACAATAACTATATTTGTATCGGATAAAATAGACTTTCAATAAAAAACTGTAAAATGAGACAAAGAAGTTCATTTTATCAGTTGATAAAAATCAACTGATTGAGAACATATAATTGTAAATACATTCCCAAAGACCTAAATATATAAAACAAATATTAATAGATTTAAAGAGAGAGAAAGGCATCAATATAATAATAGTAGAGGACTTCAGCAGATAGATCAGACAAAAAATCAGTGAGAAAATCTTGGACTTGAACTAAACTTTAGACCAATTGAACCTAACAGAAATATTAGAAACATTCCATTCTCCATTTCAATATGAGAAAACACAATTTTCTCCAGCACACCTAGAACATTCTCACATATACCACATATGACTCCTTAAAACAAATCTTAACAAATTTGAGAAGATTAAACTCATATCAAGCATCTTTTCAATCTAAAGCTACATGAAACTTTTAACCAATAATAAGAAGAACTTTTGAAAATTCACAAATATGTAATAATTAAACAACATGCCCCTAAACAAAAAATGAGTCAAAGAAGCAATTAAAAGGAAATTTAAAAAATATCTTGAGATAAATGAAAATAAAAACACAAAATAATAAAACTTTTGGGATATAGCAATAGCAATTCTTAAAGGGAGTTTATACAAATGAATACTTATTAAAAAAGAAAATATTCCATATAAACAGCATAAAATTACACCTCAAGGAACTAAAGAAATAAAAAAAAAAAACTTATCCTAAAGTTAGTAATAGGAAAAAAAGAAAGATAGAGCAGAAATGAATGAGAGACTCCAAAAAAAAAAAGGAATGCATGAATGAAACGAAGAATTTTTTTAAAGATAAACAAAATCCACAAACCTTTAACTAGATGAGGGATAAAAACAGAGAAAAGACTGAAAAAATAAAATCAGAAATGAAAGAGGAGATGGTAAAACTGATACCAAAGAAATATAGATGATCATAAGAGACTAGTAAGAAAAAATACATACAAAAAAATTAGATGACCTAAATTCCTACATGCATCCAACCTAGTAAGACTAAATTATAACAAAATAGAAAATCTGAGCAGACCAATAATAAGTCAGTAACAAAAAGTCTTCCATTAATGAAAAGCCCACAACTTGTTGGCTTCACTGTTGAATTCTACCAAACCTTTAAAGAACAACTAATACCAAACTTTCATAAACTCTTCCAAGAAACTGAAGAAGAGGTAAAATTTATAAACTCATTTAATTACACCAGCATAACCCTGATATCAAAGCCAGACAAAATTACACTGTGACAAAAGAAAATTATAGGCACAATATTACTCATCCACATAAATGCAAAATTCCTCAATAAAATACTAGCAAACTAAATTCAACAGCATATTAAAAGGATCATTCATTATGATTAAATGGAGGACATCCCTGGGATTCAAGGATGGCTCAAGATACACAAATTAATAGATATGATACAGAAGAACAAGAAAAGTATAATATGCATTTAGACATCAGGAGGAAGAATAGACTCCAAAAGGAACAGAGGAGTCTATTCTAAGAAAACGAAATGGCAGACAAAACTGAGTGTTACAAATCCTGTGGTGAGGCTCAGGAGGAAGAAAGTAGGGCCTGGACTTTGGCATGGTATATGTTCCTCATTTGATTCCAATGTACTGTAACAATTGTGAAATAGAAAAGCTGAGTGATGAATAACTTTGCATAAGGAGAATCCAGCATTTGCAGGAGTAACCTGGGAGATAGAAGTGAAAGACACTAAAAAGGAAGAAATTTAAGGATACTTATGGTGGGTGATATAGCAAGGTAGTAGGAAGCTGGACTTTGAGAGAAAATGAAAAATTCTATGAAATTTCCAGTGAAAAATTTCTATGGAGAGAGGTCATGACAGAGAGAGGAATGAGTTGGTTGAAAGACTTTAAAAACACCAAAGTATAATTACAGATTTTAGGCTATTTTTGGTGCTGTCATAAGCAGGACAACCGGTACGAGGACATTTGACTCCAGGAATTCTAGGAAACTTAAAAAATTCTTATGTCTGGGGCTGGGAGTGAGGCATCTTTATGTGATTCTAATGTGGAGCAAGTTTGAAAAAAAGTTTATTAAAGTCTTATTAAAAAAGTTTATTAGAATCTTGCTGTTCAAAATGCGGTCCTAGCATCTTGTTTGAAATGCAGAATCTTATTTTAGGCTTATTGTCTCCTACTCTTTGTTCAATAAAAATCAACATCCTTCTTTTGCATATTAAATCCCAGCCAGATTTGGATTTCAGTTAGATAGTAAGAATTTTCAAAATATCAGTACTGTGTAGGTTCATTTATAAATTTATTTCTAATTCAAAAGAACAATATGACACAAAGCAGTATAACAGATGTGGAGGGAGTAGATATGTTCTCTGTACTTGAAAAGAATAGCCTCTGCCATCAGATAGGATGAACATAAACATGTAAGTATGTAAAATACACAGCTACTTTTAGCTGTGCAAAGAAGCAAACAAGAGGGTTGCACTGTCACTGAGAAATCAGGCCTTAGGGCATTCTATCTGAAAACTGCATAAAAGTGGAGAGTTTTACAGAAATTTTAAGGCACTGGGTGTGAAGAAAGAAGCACGGATAGAACAAAGTCTACTATTTAAGGAGTATGACTGGCAGTGTTCAGTAGCAATATAAGTCTATCAAGTAAACTTTACAGAACATCAGGATTTAAGGACTTACATTTTTTTAATGACTGAATATAAAATTAATTCAATTTTTAAAACTTAATATCCAAAGGCACCATGGGATTCTCCATTCTCTTCTCTGACAACTCTGTAGTGTTAAAATACAAAAGAGAATAGTTCAAAAGATTTAAAGAATATCCTATTACTCTGAAGATCAGTTTGATATGCAATTGCCATGCTGTTGTGTGTTTTTACAGCAGTAACTGGAGACCTTTGAATGGTTTTCACTTCAGGGTACTTGTAAGCCTTTTCATAAAGTGAAATGTGTATTCGTAGTGCGAATTTGGCAGGAAGGACAGGAAAGTAGATAAAGCTTTTATTGCACTTGATACTTTGACAATTTGAGTTTCATTCACCTATCATGAAATAGTTAAATTTCACAGTAAGTTGTAGCTGTACCATCCTCTAATCAACAGGGCTCCATGCTTTTGTAACCAGATGGCTTAAATGTACATTTCCACAAAATCAGCAATCTCACTACTTATGAACCATGTTGAATTGATCACGTATCCTTTAAGATTATAAGTAAATGGATGCTATGATATGAGATAAGGAGGATGGTCAGCAGGTTTTCCAGTACTGTTCAGCATTATTCTGAGCTCTGTTGCCTTTTTATCGTTTTTCTTTTATTTCTTCTTCTTTAAAAAAAAAAAATCTATCAGGGACACTTAAAAATAAAAATTGTAAAATCCAAATATTTCACTGTTGTCACTACTCTAAAGATGTCAGGAATCTATCTTCCAACTTCTTTCAGGTAAAATCTTAACTAGATGTATCTTCTCTACTAGAAAAGGCATAAGACTTTTTAGCTTGAAGGCATACCCCAGTGGCCAATTCCCGTGAGTAGAACAAGTGGATCGACTGCCTATTCTGCTTAAGTCCTTATAGCTCCAATACCTGATTCAATTTTATACTGAAGTTGTGGTTGGTCAATGTTGAAGTTCCATATAGCCTCACACTGAGTGCACAACAATAAAATGTTGGAAAATCTGTAGTACTTGAACCCATCATTTAGTTAGCTGAGGTTGTACATCAACAAACTAACCAAAAATCTAAGAAAAGGTAGGCACCTCCAAAGATACATGGAAAGTAAAAACTTGCTGAGTGAAGTACCATATTTTGCCATATACATAATGCTCACTTTTTTGCCCAAATTTTTTTTTTTTTTTTTTTTGTAGTGACAGAGTCTCACTTTATGGCCCTGGGTAGAGTGCCATGGCGTCACACTGCTCACAGCAACCTCCAGCTCTTGGGCTTAAGCGATTCTCTTGCCTCAGCCTCCCTAGTAGCTGGGACTACAGGCGCCCGCCACAGCGCCCGGCTATTTTTTTTTTGTTTGTTTGTTTGTTTTGTTTTGTTTTGCAGTTCGGCCGAGGCCGGGCTTGAACCCGCCACCTTCGGTATATGGGGCCGGCGCCCTACTCGCTGAGCCACAGGAGCCGCCCCTTTTGTCCAAATTTTTGAGGGGAAAATAAGGATGCACATTATTCATGGCTCAGGAGCATGTGAGTCCAGCAGGCCTTTCAGAGCTACTACACCCTCCCACCTGGGCCCCCTGGACACATGGGTTTCTAGTCTAGGAGAATGGAGAGCTGGTGGGAGTGGGCCAGAGGGAGACAGAGAAGCCTCTTTCAAGTGCCGTGATCAGGGAAAGGAGTGGTGGCAGCACTGGTAAGGCAAGCTGTGGCCATAAGAGTCAAGGCCCCAGGCCTGGCCATGGAGAATGGACTGGGAGCTCCAGCGCAGGTTCCGGGGACTCGCCTGGCTGTTCACAGAACTCAGTGCCCTCAGAAACTCCCACCCCACCAGCCATGCATGTGGTCATTTCAGCTGCAGTCCTGACATGGTGGGGAGGGAAGGAATCCCAGGAAAGAAGAAAAGGGCAACCTTTACAGAGCAGAGGGCTGTGGGAGGGCAATGTGATCTTCACGTTTACCAGGGAACATTAGCCCTCCCAAAATGTGTCTCTCTTGGCAGAGAGCTAGACACTTTCTAGAGGGGCATTTTCCCAAAATTTGAGCAAAAAACATGCATTATACATGGTAGATGCGGCTAAACAGATGTAAAAAGAATGCAATTAAAATATTTAAAGAATGAAACTACCCAAAGAATATAGAACTCCTGTGAACTGTAGGAACAAAGAGAACATGCACTCATTTGAAGGCCTTCTCCACAGACTTTGCCAATTGATCACAGAAACAGTGATGAGAAACTAATAAATGTTCTCTTGAGATGCAGTCCTTGGAAGAGGATAGTCAGTCTCTTCTGGAAAAGCATAAAACCCCACCAGAATCCTTGACTTCTATCTCAAAGGCCTTAAACAGTTGAAGAAAGAAAACAAACCCTATTTGACTTAAGGGCACTGGTGAAAATCAATTTTAAGTAAGGGATGGGAAGAAGAAAAACACTCTGCTTCAAGGACAGCGGTTCTCAACCTGTGGGTCGCAACCCATAGGAACTGTATTAAAGGGCCATGGCATTAGGAAGGTTGAGAACCACTGTTCTAAGGGAAGAGTAAGAACAAAAGCTGTTTCTAGACCATTAAGAATCTCTGCAGACATGTCATCACCTGTCATGACCCAGGACACAGTGATTGCCTATGCCACAGCTTTAACAGAACAACACAGAATGCCCCACTGCACACACACACATCCCTACCATCATGCAGCTGAAGCTTAGTAGCAAAAAACAGCAGTTTACTGTCGGAAAAGAAGCAAGATCATGAAGAGATGATCTCTTAGACAAAGCTCCAAGGAAAGATCTAAAGCACAGATGGAGCAAACATTCAGAAAAACTTCCTGACAAATCAATTTCCATCCTAGGTACAAAGTAATGTTAAAGTATTGAAAACTGATGTTGAGCACAAAGTTATAATAGCAACAATAAAATGCAAATAGAGCCTAACTTCTTGGTTAACTGACTCACCTTTCCCCTGTGAAGGCCTAGTAGAAGAAATAGTATTATACCATTTCCAGGCATAAAAATTACTTATTTCATTCTTTGTTACCCTACACAAGATGTCCAACTGTCAACAAAAAGTAGGAAGGAGAGATGGGTGAAGAAAAAAATAAACAATATCAAATAGTTTAACATATGTATAACTGAAATATGATACAGACAGTAGAGAACAGCACAGAAAAACATTTTTTGAGGAAGCAGTGGCTGAGAATTTTCTAAAATTAATGACAGACGCCAAACAATAGATCTAAGAAGCTCAGAGAACATCCAGCATGATAATCTCAAAAAAGAAAAAAACAAATGGACATATGATAGGCAAGCTGTTCAAAACCAGAAACACGCCAGGCACAGTGGTTCAACCTGTAAGTGAAGCACTTTGGGAGGCTGACACAGAAGAATCACTCAAGCTCTGGAGTTTGAGACTAGCCTGACAAAGAGCAAGACCCCATATGTACTATAGGAAAATAGATAGGCATCATGGTGGGCACCTGTAGTCCCAGCTATTCAGGGGGCTGAAGAAAGAGGATTACTCAAGCCCAAGAGTTTGAGGTTGCTGTGAGCAATGATGACACCATGGCACTTTACTTAGGGTGACACAGTGAAATTTTTGCCTCAAAAACAAACAAACAAAAATGAACACCAGAAACAAAGAGAAAATCTTGAACACAAAGGGTGGGGGGAAGATATATTATGTACAGAAGAACAAAGACAAGATTTCTCATCAGAAATAATGCAAGGAAGAAAACATTGAGTGCATCTTAAAGGTTCTGAAATAAAAACTGTTAATTTCTACTTCTATAGCCAGTGAATTAATTATCTGTCAAAAATAAAGAAGAAATAAGACCTTTCTCAGACAAACAAACTCAAAGACAATTTACAGCCATCAGAAATGAGCTATACCAAATGTTAAGAAAGTTATGCATACCATACCAATTAGAAACCTGAATCTACAGAAAGAAATGAAAAGCACTAGAAATGGAATAGTGAATGTAGTTATAACTTTTTTCTTATTTTTAATTGTACTAAAAGATAACTGACTGCCTAAAACAAAAAACAGTCACAATATAATGTATGCTCATACTATATATAATAATAAAGTGTATGACAATAGACATATTATTGTATGTTTTTGAATATTATTATAAGGTACTTACGATACATATAATGCACTATAATACAGACTGTGACTATTTAAAGATGAACACTTGCCAGAGCAAGACTCTGTCTCTAAAAAATAGCCAGGCATTGTGATGGGTGCCTGTAGTCCCAGCTACTTGGGAGGCTGAGGAAAAAGGATCACTTGAACCCAAGAATGTGAGGTTGTTGTGAGCTAAGACACTATAGCACTCTACCAACAGTGACCAAGTGAGACTCTATCTAAGAAAAAAAAATATATATATATATATATATATAAATAGCCATAAATGGATTAAAAGTAAAAAAATTAGAAGTAAAAAATATAACATGCAAATATTAAAGAAGGAAAGCTTAAGTACCTATATGTGTATTAATATCCAACAAAGCAGACTTGAGAAAAAAAAGGAATATTGCTGGGATAAAGAGAAATCATAGTGATAGGTCAATTCTCTGAGAAAATATAATTCAAAACATACTAATCCATAATAATCTAAAACATAAAAATCCAAAGGTTTACCCACCAAACAACAGAGTTTAAAAACACAGAAGGCAAAACTATTAGAAATGAGAAGAGAAATAGATGAATTCACAATTACAATAGAAAATTTCAATATTCCTTTCTCATTAATTGAAAGAACAGATAAAGGACAGAGAAGACTAACACCAATTTGACGGCAGTGACATTTATATAATACTATTATTATATTTATATAATACCAACATCAACAGATACACATAATTTTCAAGAACACATGAAATATTCACAAAGATAGGCCATATTTTTAACAAAATTTAACAAATACCAAAAATTTTAAATCATGCAAATTATATCTCAAAGTTCCCATATAATCAAAGACATCCATTTTTAAAATGAAAATAATACTTTATATCTATAAACAGAATTTTTTTAAATACTAAAATACAATTTTGGGAAAGATTGCTAGAATAGACACACTCATGCACAGCTAATGGGGTGTTCTTTGGTACAATTATCCAAGATAATATCATGCAACTTATTATAAACCTTAAATTTTGCATGATTTGATGTAAAAATTTCACCCTGTAAAAACTTACACTAATTTACACAAATGTGTATAAGAATTTTCTTGCGGTATTACTCATAACAATAAAAAAGGAAGCAATTTAAATATGAAACAATATATTGACTCATTTAACAAATAAAACATCTATTTGTGAAGTCTAAAGCAACTCCATCTTAAATGCTAACCGGCCATGTTGACTTCTAATTATCTCCTAGGAATGCAGCTCAGAATACTTTACCCTACATCCTATGCTTATGTCAAAATTATTTTACCCACAAACCTTGCCCTTAGGAAGATTCACAAAGCATTCTTCCTTTCCCTGAGAGATCAACTTCAATACTCCTACACATTCCTTCCCTGTGATAAATGAGCCCTAGATCTGGGGCCTACTAGCAGAGGGATCCACCCGGCTGTCTCCTGGCTGCACGGGAAATGGCTTCTGTTTATGATTCCCTCTATCAAATGTTTCTTTCTGAGAAAATGAGTATGTCAGGTTCTTTCTTTAGCCTCTCAGCTTCCTCCCTCCATCTTTGAGGGTAGGTTTGCACAGACCTGCCCACTGCAAAACACTATCCAGTGAGTAACATGCACCAAGAACTATTCTAGGCACTGAACAGTAGAGAATAAGACAAATCAAGTTCCCTACTTCCATAGACCTTATCTATTCTAGTAGGAGAAACAAATCATGAAAAAGTAAATATAAATATATAACATAATTTCAGGTAGCAATAAGAACATTTATGAATTTGCTAAGTAAACTTTGGTACACTTACACAATAGCATACTATGTAGCCATTAAAATCAAATTGCAGGAAATGAAAACACATAGGAAGACATTTCCAATAATACTACAAATTGTAACCTACACTATGAGACATATGTAAACTGAATTGTACCATATTTGTCACAGAAAAGAAGTGTAGTACTAGAAAAATAATATAAGAATATACCCTACTGGGGTGTCCAACCTACTACCTGCAGGCCACATACTGATTTTATGAGGACAGTTTTGGTTATTTGTAGTGTCTCATATCACAAAAAGTATGTGAAGATCTTTCTTTTTTTGGTTTTTTGTTTGTTTGTTTGTTTGTTTGTTTGTTTTGCTAATCAACTTTAGTGTTTGTATATTTACTGTGTGGCCAGAGACTACTCTTTTTCTTCCAATGTGTGACAGAAAAGTAAAAAGGTTGGACATCCCTGCTTTGAAGACATCTTCCCTTTGAATTCCTTGTTTTCCAAGTTTTCTGAGGCACATATTACTTTTGTAATGAGAAACCATTATCTTAAAAAATGAGGTTAAGCAATGAGAAAAACAGAAAAATAAACTAATAATGACATTTTTATGGTATGGTCCTTATTTTTGTCTGTTTTTAGGACAGGAAAAATGTCATAAAATGTATAGTCCCCCCCAAAACAGTAAATATATAAGGTTATGGTGAAAAATGCAAGGGAGAGTAGTTGTTTAGACAAGATCCTAGCAGAGATAAATCTTTGGGATGATAGGCACAGAAAGTAAAATGCCTTGAAAAGGAAAAGGGACACATCTTCCTTTGAAAGAGAGAAAAGTTTAAAAATGAATAAAACTACAACGACAAAGTTTGAAGATGCATAAAGTACAAAGACAGTTTAGAGAAAAAGTTAGGAAATTTCATAATAGATATGTTCACCATCCTTAATTAAGAGGTAAGCAACAATGTCTCCTCACAGTTAAAAGATAAGCCTCATATAAATATACAAGCTCAGCAAAGCAAAAAATTAGATGTGTGATGCAGAGTCAACTTGATGAATAAAGGATTGCTGAAGAACTATGAAGCACCAATTACAGAGGCACCTAGTTTTAATGAGACAAACCAATATGGTCATATGATATTCTCCAGACTCATTTTTCAGTATGGAAACAGGAGCAGAACTGAAATTAAAAAATAATTTGGCTCTATTAATGGACACATTTTATGAAATTTACCATGTCCTAAAAAACAAACATAATTTGCTGCCTCATTTGTTCCAGGTCTTTCCTCAAGTGACACACTTCCGTATTTTAAAACCACAATTCTCATCTGCAACCTCAACACTCCATATTCACTTTCCTATTTTATTTTTTCTACATAACATTTTTAACTTTCAACATGCCATTTATTTTACTCATTTTTGTCTAATTTTTTCTTGCCATTAGTAAGTAATCTCCACAAGTACAAAATTTGTCTGTTCTGTTCAATTTTGTATCCTTAGCATTAAACTAGTGCCTTGCGCCCAAAAGATGCTCAATAATTCTATGTTACAAAAGCCATGTTTGTCATATAAATCAATTTGAGGTAACCTCCCCAAAGTGAGGTAACCTCATTCTCTGGGGATATAATGAGAAAATATGGCACTTTCATTAACTTTCCCCCTAACTGACTGAATCCTCATTTTCCTAACTTTGATGTTTTCCCAGGAGAAAAATTATAAGTGGTATTCTATCTTTCAACTAAGAACTTTTACTTACATTTTCAATATTTTCTCTCATTAAGTAGAAAGAAAAATTTTATATAAAGCCATAATATTTAGAATTTACAAGACTGTTTGTACACTGTCAACAATTTGACCATAGAAAACCTCACGGGAGAACGAAGAAAACTGAAGACACTACAGTCATATTTTTGACAGAGTTAACGTTGAACTAGATTTGGCCACATAAATAATAACAATTAAGGACTACAGAGTACTTTGTAATGGATCCCAAACAGCACCTTACTACTATTGAAAAGCTCCAGTAGACGTATTGAGCAACAATGAGATAACTAATTATTAACTGAAGAACTGGGGAGACTTATTCCATATAATCACCAGCAACGTATCACTGGCAGCCCTGGAGAAACGGCCAGACTTCCCGATTCCGCGGCATTCCTAGTAAGAGAAACTCTACCTGGTACCACACAGAAGAGCAGTCCTGAGATGTGCACACTCCCCAAACCAGAGGAAGGTGCGGAACCAAGCACTCCCACTTCCTCCTTTTTCTCAAACCCACCAATAGGAGATGCCCTTCGTACCTTCCTTAGGGAGGAGCCAGTGAGAGTTAGATACAGGAAGTGTGTAGAGAAAAGTCTTCCTAAGGAACCTAAAGGAGCCAGAAATAAAGATTCCTACGCACGGAGCTCTTGAGCTTTCCCCCTGGGAACACCAATCTGCCTTTCCAGGGAATAATTTGAGGAAGAAAGTACCCTTTCTCTGGGTTGATCTTTGAGACCTTAGCATGCAGGTACAGTGGAGGCCTCCAGTTTCCACTCTAGGCAGTATTTCAGAGTGAAAGGAGAAAGGGTGCGGCTGTCCCTCCTCAGGGGACCAATCACCTTTGTACACTTAAGACGACAAAGAAAGGGTTTAGGAGGGGCATTCTTTCTTTCTTTGAGATGCTAGGCAGTTTTCTAATTCCCTTTCTCTCTCCCCACTAGCCCTCCCTACCCCTCTTTCGTTCCTTGTTCTCTGTAATCGTCTCCCTCTCTTTCTCATCTCTCCCCACCTTCCTCTAATATAAAATAAACTTATACTTTTATATCAAAAAAGACAACAAGGTAAAATGGATTGAACCTTCTTATGGTAAATCAGAATATCTCAGTATTCGATAAATAATTGTTAATTTTTATGTTTATCGAAGTAATATATGCACAGAGTTTAAAGCCTTGGAATTTAAACAACAGTCCTTTGCTTTCAATTTATTCTGCTACCAATTATTCCCTGGACAGATTTCCAGTCACTTTGAAAGCTGTGGGCTTTTTCTTTTCTCACCTGTAACTTCATATTGAAAAGTAACATGCCCAATTTATATATCTTGATTTATCAAATTAGACTCTTAATTGTCTTAGTTGAAGACAATAATAGTCTTAATTTACCACAATATTAAGAATATCATAATTTTTTTACAAAATTAGTATTATATTACTGTTTTCTGACAGACCACATGCTGTTTCAATTCCTTTCTTAGTCAAATTTCACGTTTCTCTGTAATAATCCATTTCCTCACTTGTCTTTTTTCATTTTTAAATTTTTTTTGTTTATCTATTGATAATTTTTTCACAGACTTCAGTAATCTCTTGTGTCATTTTTCCACAGAGTAAAACCTATTTTTGAAAACATTTACGAGTTCTTTTTCCAAAGTCATTGTGCCACCTCTTAACTTGTTGCTCTCTCAGTTTCCTATACAGATTTCATTTCACTTCTCTAATGTTGAAACTCCTATTTCCAGATTCCTTCTTTTTTAAAAAATTAACTCCTTATTGTAGAAAAACTGTCTAAAAAGAAAGGTATAAGAGATAATCTTACATGTTTGAAAATGGCATAATACTGTCCTCATAGTTTCTTTGTAATTTGTAAGTAGATTCTGTGATTTGAAAATATTTTCATCAGAGTTTTTAAGGCATTTCTCCTTCTGATTCGTATGGAAAAATCTGATGTCATCCTTAATACAAATATTGTGTTTGTAATCTGTTTTGTTTTTGTTCTGTGGAGAATTTCCAGATTTTCTTATTATCTTGCTGGTCTGAATTTCACAAGGGCATACCTTGGTGTGGATCTATCTTACTTTCTTCTTTTTCTTTCTTTTTTTTTTTTTTAAGTTATTTGGTGGTCTATCAGTAGGAATTTTTTAATCTAGAGATTCAGGTCTTTCATTAATAGAAATTTTCTTATATTAATTTCTTGAGAATTTGTTTCTGTTTCCTTCATTCTCTTTCTAGACCATCAATTAGTTATCTATAATAGATGAAGGATATGTTCTCATCTATTATAAAACTTTTGGATGTATCTTTGATTTTCTTATCAAGTCTCTCTTTTTACCCTTTCTTTCTACTGTCTCAGATATTTCCTTGACCTTCTTTACCAACTAGTATAGAATGTTTTATTTCAGGCTCATGTATTTTCTAAGATTTCATTCTTAATTTTCAACCATTTAAACTTTTTAGCGTCTAGCTATTATTTTATGAATATAGCATCATTTTATCTCTCTGTGAGTGGTAATCATAATTTTTTGGTATATTTCTGATCCATGGATTGCTTCTATTTTTTGTCAAATTCCTTTGTTTTGTTCTATTTCATGTTGGAATAATTCCCCAAATGTCAGGTGGTCTTGATAGTTTGTTCATGTTTGAGAGTGGAATTCGTTAAAGCTTATAGGAAACTTCATGAGTGGGCAAGTATTTTTCAGAATGTACACTTTACTGTGGGAATTGGGTGGTCCACTAGCCTTTTTCTTAAGGTAGACAAAATGTCAATATCTGTGGTTATGTTCACTTTGGTGCTTTAATTTATTCAGAATAGGACCCTCTAGGTTCCTAACTCAGGGAAGAGATGTACTGAATTTCTGAGAGTTGAGCAGGAAAAAGGGGGAAGTGTGTGTTATCATGACTTATTATATACAATTTCACTTAACCTGTTCCTCCTTGATTTAGAAATCTGCACCAAATCATTTTGGGGCCTGGTTACCACAAATTCTGGAGTCCTTATGGTTAAATTTTCTTGAAACCAAACCTTTAACCTCCTATAGAGCTGGGAGAAGGGTCTGCACCTACTTCTCAGGTGAGGGTCTATCTAATTCTAATTCATATCTTACATTAATTTGTATTTTAAACCAATTCTTTTGTTTTTGATTCTCATCTTACACATTCTTCTACATAACTGTTACCTCTAAGATTAAAGCCTTTACATGGTTTAACAAATCAATAGGATTAAAACTTTTATCTCTGCTTACTATTAAGATTAATCTTCCCCTACCTTATTGTTTTTATATTCTCTCCAATTTTTTATCATTCTTATATATTGTGGTCTACACTCCAATTCTTATTGTCTAGTGTAAATCACTACTTTTTTAAATTCCTTTCTTTAATTTTGCTGAAAATTTGAGAAGAGATGAGCACATCTGTACAATCAGCCATGTTTATCTGACAGGTTTCAGTGAATTTTAAAATGCCTCTACTGTAGCAGATATACTAGATCAGACAGTTAAGTTCACGAACTTATCCTAGAAAAAGTTCTGCATAACTCATTGCTACGTATCACTACACTCACCTCAAGGTACTCCCCTTGGGGATCTATGCACCAACCTTCGTGCCTAGTTCACCCTTCAGAGCAATTTTGGGAAATCATTTTCTGGAATGGCTATCAGACATGTCATTGTACAAGGTCTGACAATTAAGTTCTTGAACTCATCCTAAAAAAAGTGCTACATATCTCATTGCTGTCTATCTCTAATATACTTTAGATGGCCAAGGGGAATACATCAAAGGTGAGCAAAGTGATATTCAGCAGTGAGGTACATAGCATTTTTTCTCAGATGAGTTTGCAAACTTAATTGTCCAACCTCATAAAGAGGCACACCAAGAAGTAAAGGATTTGTTTTCTGCCCTGAAATACTTAAGAATGGAATTAAATTGTGAGATAATGGTTCAGAAATAGCCTCAAACTAGGACAAATGAATGGTATAGACAAGAAATAATATGGCTGAGAAGGATGAAAGATTGATTCATATGTGACCTTGATGTTGAAGAATCAATAGGACCTAAAACTTTACGAATAATTAACTATGTCTTCACAAAGAAAAACTATGTGCTGAAAGATTACACCATGTGGTGATGGAATAAGAACTTCAAATTCTAACACATTTTACACTGATGATGTAAGTCTAGCATTGATCTATTCCTAAAGTTTCTTGTTCTCTCCATCAGCATACATAATTCCCCAAGTATTATAATTTATTCACTTCATTATTGAAGTATGATTTCTTTCATGCAGTCAGCATCTGAAATTATAATAATTTTACCTAATTTCTGTATTCATCTCTAAAATATTTTGTTAAAATTTGTTTATCTAGCCTTATAGTCTTTTAAGTTTTTTCCTTTAATCTCCTGAATAATAAAATAAAGGAATATAATTGGTATACTTCTCAAGGGCTTCTTCTCATTCTTCCAAATTTCCAATAAAATCACATATATGTATTGAATTCTTATCTAGTGTTTATCAGTATTTATCTATAGATATATTTCTCTAGAGCAGTGGGTGTTAAAAGACAAAATTGAAACACCCCATTTAACGCTTTAACTTACTTAACACTATTTGCAATTTTTTTTTTC
>CAUYON010026314.1:0-15766 GCA_963573935.1 Arctocebus calabarensis | reverse complement strand
TTAGAGGTTTGCGCCTGCCTAGGTCACACGGGGCTCTGTGGCTCCTCAGCCAGTCCACCGGTTGTGTCGGTGTTGGGGGGGGGGGAGGTGAGGCCTAACAATGTGGGTACTTGATGGGGGCTGGGGCGATTCACTCAATTCCAGCCCTGTCCTGATTGATGTAAAGTAGATGAAAAAGCTGATAGAACAGAACAAGTTTGCAGAATTTCTGCCCTGTGGAGGAGACGCTGGGCTGCTAATGGTCCTGACTTAATCTGCGAGCTTCAGCCCTTTGTCTCTGCTGTCATCCCCTGAGGGCCAGGTGTGGCCGAAATTCAGCAAAGCCAGCCGGCCAGCCGCTTTTTGGCTTATTCTCACCGCTCCCAAGCCGGGAGAACGGCACAGACCAGCGGCAACCCACGCCCTGTCCACACCCCTCGAGAAAGTGTTCAAGAATCTGGACTCCGTGGGGGGAGAGACCTCCAAACCTCAGGGTGAGAGTGGAGGGGAGTGCTGGGAGTTCCAGCTTGCAGGTAGAGAATATATACAGTTTTATACAGCTTTATGCCTGGCAGGAGAGTGCCGTGGCACAGGGGAACGAGGTCTGGTTTTTAGAGGGTCTCTCCCATGGAGTAGAGTGGGAGGACATCTGAACTCTGCTCACTTGTTTGTATGGAGGTATGGCATATACTGCGAGCTGTTCTCTTGGGGGAGGGGACTCCAGTCCGCTTGGCAATGTGCTCTGTACCTTTTATTTGTATCCTTGGGGTCGTAGGTCGCTCCAGCAGGGTTGATGTGCGTTCCTCGACCTTGTCTCTTGGCTCAGTTCCAAACCATTGACTTTCTCACTAAATTTCTGTCCTTTAACTCTCCTTCTGGACAGGAGCGTCTGCAGAAAGCTGGCTACAGACCGCCATCTTGGCTCCTCCCCCCCCTCAGATTATTGAAGATAATCTCCTTTACTTAAGGTCAATTTATTCTAGATGTTGCTTACGTCTACAAAATACCAGCAGAGCAACCCCTAGGTTAATTTTGATAGCATAATTGAGAACTGTTGCCTAGTAGAATTGACACATAAATCTGACCATCACAGTCCACCCTTTGTCACCTTGGTGCCCATACACATCTCCTTAAACCATATTTAATCTCCTAATAATGATAATAACAAAGCCATACTTGTGTCTACCATGACACAAGCATCCTGTATATATCCAATAATGCACAGACTTTTCTGAAGAAGAAGAAAATGCAAAGGCCTTAGGTGTTGATCACTCTTCTCCTTAATGTCCTGTAACTTAAATACTGTCATGTAAATTACGTATTATAAATGCATCTTGTGTTAGATGATAGATGGAATGAGAGAGGGGAAAAACAAAAATATTTGATATATAATAAAATTAGGTATATATGTAAACATTTTTAGAAAAAAATAAGAAAAAATACTCATAACAATTATAGTCCTTATTTCTATTATCATATACTTCTAGATGATATTTCTAACTACCTTCTTCCACTACCATTTTCATATCCCCTTTACCTGAAGCAAGTATCTCATCTGGTTATGGTCCTCGCCTAGTAGGGTGACCCAAACTTTCATTTACAAAGGGAATGAGTCACTAACCTGCTCAAATTGGGTAGTTGTAGTTCGTCCACTGACTTCAATCTTGGGGAATGGTAGTTGTCTTAGCTCAGGCTGCTAAATGAAAATACTATAAACTAGGTAGATTAAGGAACAAGAATTTATTCTCACAGTGCTGGAGGCTGAGAAGTCCAAGATCAGGGAGCAGGCTGATTTGGTTCCTCCTGAGGGTCCTTGTCCTGGTTTGCAGACAGACACCTTCTTGCTGTGACCTCACATGTTGAAAGGATAATTTGCCTCTTTTGTATCTCTTCATATAAGGGCAATAATCCCATTTATGAGGACTCTACCTTCATGACCTACATGACCCAATTACCTCCTAAAGGGGCCACCTCTAAATACCATCAATTGGAGAATAGGGCTTCCACATATAAATTTAAGGGAGATACGATCATTCCATCTGTAATAGTAATACTAAGAGTTACCATTAAGGATTTCCTATATTCTAGACATATTCTTCCTTACCTCCATTGTGTAGTACCATTCCAGTTTCCCCTTGATAATCAGTATCAAAACCCCAACTAGTACAATAAGCCTCTTCTTTGACTGTTGACTTGGATGCCTAGGAACCCAAAGTGGCCAGATATCAGTCTTAACTTCCAGTTCAATGGAATAATTCCTATGTCTCCTGGTAGAAGCATTTCTACCTTGGAAATCAAGATCTTTAGACCATAAGGTCACATGGATGAGAAGCAAAAAGTTTTGCTAGTGAACCCAAAGAGGTAATAGTCACTGGTACTAATCCTACTTCCACATATTGATGCCTGGACCTGTGAATCCTGACTGTGGGAGAAGGAGCATCATATATCATGCAGAATGGGCTGATTCTCCCTTCTGGAGGGAGGTACTGTAGGGTATTGCCACCTGACTGGTGCCCTGACTGAGTTTTCCAAAAGCCGTTCCATCATTCTCTCAATCCAGCTGCTTCAGGAAGATGGGGAAGAGAGCAAGACCAGTGAATTCCATAAGCATGGATCTACTACCACATGTCATTTTCTGCAATGTGACTTTTTTGATCAGAAGCAATGTTGTGAGGGCCAGGATGGTGGATGAGATCCATGGATAGTAGTTTGGGTAGAAACATTATGCACAAGGGGAGAATATCCATATTGAGAGTGAATATTTATTCCAGTAAATGTTTAAGAGAATCTCCTGTAAAAAACTATCTAGGCCTGAATTTTCTTTGTGCGAAAGTTTTAACTACAAATTCAATTTCTTTAACAAGCATAGAGTTAGTCAGATTTTCTCTATCTTCATGTTTTTGTTTTGACAGTTTGAGATTTGTAAGGAATTTTTCCAGTACTTCTAAATTGCCAAATTTATTAGTGTGAAAATTTTTACAAAACTGCCTTATTGTCCCTTAATATCTGGAGGAACTATAGTGCCATCCTTTCTTTTATTCTTAATGTGAATTATTTGCATTTTTTCTCAATCTTGCTATGGCATTATCAAGTCACTATTTTTAAGAACCAAATTTAGCACAATGTTAATTTTCTCTGTTGTGTCTTTGTTTTCTATCATTGACTTTTGTTAAATGTCTTGTTTCTCTATGTCAACTTAGTTTGGGTTTAGTTTGCTTTTTTTTCCCCTTAGCTTTATAATGTAAATACTGAGGTCTTTGAATTTAAATCATTATTATTTTCTAGGATAAACCAAATATAAGGCTATAAATTTTGTTCTAAGCACTGCTTTAGCTGCAGCACACAAATTTTGGTATGTTGTGTATCATTATCATTCACTTTGGAATATTTTTATAATTTTTCTTGTGACTTCTCCTTTTAAGTGTGACATTTTATTTCAATTTTTTTTGGTACTTTCCAGATATCATCCTTTTATAAGTTTCTAAGTTAATTCCATTGTAGTTCCAGAACATGCTTTATAAAATTTCAGTGTTTTCAATGTTTTTGTTCGTTTGTTTTAAGACAGAGTCTCGCTTTGTTACCCTGGCTAGAATGTCTTGGTGTCATCATAGCTCACAGCAACCTCATGCAATTCTCCTGCCTCAGCCTCCTGAGTAGCTGGGGCTATAGGTGCCTACCACAATGTCTGGCTATTTTTAGGGATGGTGTCTTGCTTTTGCTCTAGGCTGGTCTTGAACTCCTGAGCTCAAGCAATCCACCTGCCTTGGTCTCCCAGAGCGCTAGAGACGTGAACCACCTCGCCCAGTCAATTCATGTTCTTTTCAAATATGAGTTCTGTCATGGAACTATTGAAGCACAGAAAGCTCAAAATAGGTTTCAATACATGAATTTTGGGAGTGACACAAACATGTAGTATGTAACAGTAATCTATCTCCTTTTTTCTTGGTTGCTTTTAATAATGTCTCTGTATCTTTGTTTTTTAGAGTTTGACAGATATATAATAGTTCTTTCTGTATTCGTCCTGCTTAGAGTTTCCTGAGCTTCTTGGATCTGTGGTTTGATGCTTTACACCAGAAATGATGAAATTTTAGCTATTATTTCTTCAAATACATTTTTCTACCCTATTCTTTCTCTTTGTTCTCCACAGAAGTCCATTTACATGTGTGCTGGATGTGACTGTCCCATAGAACAAATGAGGTTTGTTCATTTTTTAACATCTCTCCTATTTAGATTGGATGCAACCTAACCTAGATTTCTGTGCATCTTTCTTCAAGTTTCCGTATCATTTAGCCTGAAGTCTATAATCGACCGCTCTATATTGTACTCTCAGTTGTAGAATTTCCGGTTCTTTTCTATATTTCTCATTTCTCTCATAACATTTCACATCTGTGCGCTCCTTGTGCCCAGACACAATGTATTAGTAGTAGCTGCTTTAAAGCCCTGTTCTAGTAGTTCCAACATCTGGATCATCTTGCATTCTCTATTTTATTTTATTACTTTAGCTTGGGTCACAATTTTCTGTGTTTTTGCGTGTCTCATAAAATTTGATTGTAACCTGAACAATATAGATGATACATTATAGGAACTCTACCTCATGTGTTGAGTGTTGAGTCTTGTTGTGGCAGTTACATCTCTGGGGGATTCCTTTTTGGTTCTGACAAACACTGCTTTGACTAGTGCAGTTCCTTGTAGGGCACTTCTGTCTTGGTTTCGAATTCTATCCTGGGTTTGCCCTTACTCTGTGATATGGTCCTTACTCCTAAGGTGCTTTTTTCTACTGTAGGGACTTTCTTCCTAAAGTACAGTTTTTCTAGGGTGTTAACTGAATTCTAGGCTGGAACTCCAGTATCTCCTAGCACCACAAGGCATGTTGCAGCTCTGCAGCAGTCAATCCCCGCTAGGCTCCGTGGAGACTTGCCCCCTGCACAAGTGCAGTTCAGTCTGCTAAAGGCCCATGGTGAATCCCCACTCAGACTTTTGGGACGTCCCCCCTGTACAGGCGCTTCTTTGGCACCCAGTGTCATAAATTCCAACTCTGTTGGCAACCTGGAACTGTAATCTCTGCCTCATCTGTTTACTTTGCCTTAGCTCCATCTCCCTGAGCCATTAGGAATATGCCCCCGGCAGAAAGCTGGGGCAATTATGGGGCTCACCTCATGCTTCCCTTCTCTCAAGAATTACATTTCTATGCTGCCTATTGTGCTTTTTTTGAAAATAGTTGCCTCATATATTTTGTTCATTGTTATAGTTTATTTCAGTGGGAAGGTGAGTAGGTGTCTGTTCCTCCGTCACTGTGGGAAGCTGAAGTCTCTGAACACATCATCTTAAAACCATTTGAAATACTGTAAAAAAAAAAAAAAAAAAAGTATGTGATGCTTGCTAATGAGAAGATCCAACTTCTGTAAAGTAAAAACAGTTATCTGTGATCTTCTTTAATGAATGTTTTAAAATGTTGCAAGTGAAAATGTAACACCATCAATTCTTTTAGCTCAGAAGTGTCTACATTTTGCACTTCATGTGTACCAAAGAAGGATAAAATCGGTTCAACAAATAGTCTTGATAACTCACATATAAGTAAAGAGGCATTTAAAAAATAAGATGGGCTGGGTATGGTGCCTCCCACCTATAGTCGTAGCACTTTGGGAAGCCAAGGCAGAGGGTTCACTTGAGCTCAGAAGCTCAAGATCAGCCTAAGCAAGAGCAAGACCCTGTCTCTACTAAAAATATAAACATTATTTGGGTGTGGTGGCATGTGTCTGTAGTCCCAGCTACTCTGGAGGCTGATGCAGGAGGATTGCTTGAGGACAGGATTTTGAGATTGCTGTGAGCTATGATGATGCCACTGTACACTAGCCTGGGTGACACAGCCAGACTGTCTCCAAAAAATAAAAATAAGGCAGAACTCTAGCATTAAGAACTTTTTTCTGTACCAGGAAAGACAGGTCATACATACAAAACAAATTAAATGTGGAGGCTAGGCACGGTATGATTTTATGCTAAGACTGATGAGAACAAGTGAGGCAAACCCGGCTTATCTTCCTCTTCAAACTGAAGGCACCTCTGCTCACACAGGATCCCCAACATGAACCCAAGTCACAGAGGAGCTGGGTTAGACTAGACACCTAACTCAAAGGGTCCCAATCCATAGGTAGGCCTTACCCAAACTAAGAATTTGAGTTAACATGCTCAGAGGTTGCAGTCAGATGGTAGTGGGTGTCTGACCGGCAGGATCATATGGATTTGGCAGTGGACAGGGTAAGCCAAAGTCATGGCTAAGTGGTGGCTCTAGAGAGACATGGGTGAGTGGTCTGCCAAAAGACTAGAGTAGATGCAGAGACAGAAAGAGAGATATGCCAGAGGCACAGGGAAAAATACATTAACAGAATCCTCCTGGATACTTTTCTAGTTAAGTCTTCTTTGCTTCTTTCATTTTTTTCCTAGTCAACTGTATCCTTTCAGTAATTCTCTTTTTTACTTGAGATGTTTTTAGTGATTGTTTTACTTCCCCTTGCAGTGAAATATACTCTAACTAGAACCACGGTTTAGGTGAAAGGTGCTGTAGGAGTTTGGCAAAGATAGAAATTACTCCAATATATAGAAGTCAAAGAAGGCTTCATTGCAGAAATTAAACTTAAGGTTCATCTCAAAGGAAAAACTGAATGGAATAACATGCGGTTGCCTTCACATGCCTCAGAAATGCCCTTTACAGTGCCTACTGTGCCATCTTTAAAAATAAACCAGAAGCTTAAACTTTGTGCTATTTCCATTAGTCATCCACAGTTTCTCCCCTATTGGCTTCCTTTGTAAAAGGGTGAACCATCTGGTTCTTTGAGAGGCCTCGAGGTTTCAGTCTGCTATGTCCTGCTCCCTTTTGGTTTGATATGTTATACCTCAGGCAAAGAGCTACAGGCAAAAGTTACAGAAAGGCTATCAAAACTCCATGGAATCATTTTTATTTTCACTTCATCCTGACTGACCCTCCTTTCTGTTGTGTGCCTGTAAGATGGAGAATCATTTAGGGTAGCCCTAGCACTGAACAAGAATCAGAATGCTAGGTTTTAATTCAAGGTTGGCTAATTCCTTTGCAGCCTACCAGCATTATGACTCACTTTTCTAATCTGTAAAGAGAGTGAGTATTGAAGTTCTTGCTCATTGCTTCATCTCAGAATACTGTATCATTATAGAAACTGATGAAATCATGTTCATAAGAGGAGGATTTGATTTCTTCATTGTGGTAAAACATTAGCGATTGCAAATCCACCCAACAATTACAGTAAGCAACAGACAATCTAAGGTGACCAGTTGTTTTCTTTTTCTGTAGTTTTAGGCTGGTAAGGAGCTCCTGATTTGAGAGGCCCCACCAGCCTGGCCCCCCACAGAGTCCTGGAATTGTAGGTGTGGGTCAACACACCCCGCTGAACACTACTGTTATGCCGGTTTTTCTCTTTCCATCCTTCTTCTCTCCCTTTTTTCTTTTCTTTTCTTTTCTTTTTTTTTTTTTTCTGTAATTTTAAAGAAGATTGGACTGGAGAAGGAAGGGGTTGAGAAATGAAAGCCAGCCTTGCTTTAACTGACATGGCATCTGGCTGCCTCTTGGAGGTAGATGGAGATAAGAAGAGCCTCAGAAGGAATAATTTCCTAATCCTTTACTCTGCATCACCACAACATTAAAATCACCGTCCCCTTTGATAGAGCACCAGTGAAAACAGCTCTGTCCTTAACTAATGCTTTCTTATTTGTTAGGATAAATGGTGACATTTGGTGTACTGGTAGTACAGGTCAGTTTGAACAATTGCTTTGCTGTGAAGGAATCCTGCAGCAGAAGGCAGAAGCTGTAAACAACACCAAAAAGGAACAGTATTAAAAGTGCAATGCCCAGTGAGATAAAGGGCCTCATTCCCCAGGTTTGGGATGGTCCGTGTTTATGTACAGAGAGCATTCTGATAGGTGTTGGCAAAAATATTAGGCAAGACTGCATGAGTGATAATATTCACCAGGAAGAGAAAAAACAGGGGCCAGAAGGCAACTAACTATCATAAAAGTAATTAATTGTTTTACTTTTTAATGGTCTGGCAAGATCACTGTTTAAAAAAATGAATCATACAAATGGGACCATGATGTCAGACAGACTGTCCATTGAGAGTTAAGAGACTAGTTCCTGCTATAAATTATGGTAATGAGTTCATTTTTAAAATGTTTTATGAGGTTGAAAAGTGTGGTGTCAAATTATTTTTCTTAAATCTCTCATTGCTTTGAATGCCTTTCAGAATTCAGAGGTTAACACTTCCTTTCAAAAATTCCTTCCAAATTTAGTGGCTGTTGTTTTACCAGTCAGGTCTTTCTCCAAGGACGGTTTTAGCGCATGATTTTCATGACTCAGCTTAAAATGGACAAGACCCCATTGTTGGCTTTCTTGTTTTTGCACCAGCGTTATTGACAAGATCTGCATAACTCTTGGAAAAAGGTCTGTTGTCTAACCAAGCTACTATGGAAACCTGATCCAGTCCATTTAGAGGCCTAATGCCTTTTCCTTTTGAATTTGTAAAGAATTTTGAGGCTGGTCAAACTTCACTTAGAAAATATTCATCAGGGCAGAAGGGTACAGCTTATTCACTCCATTTTACTTTTCTTCTTAAATCAGCTTTTCAAATAGACTCACTGGCCCAGGGTGATGGGGCCAGGCCCATGAGGTGGTTGTAAAGCGGAAGATTTCACTCATTTTATTCCTTCTGTTCCGATGGGGCAGGAACAGGGAGGAGGAAGAGCTTGTCTTCTTCTTGTTCCTCTCTCTCTCTTTTTAAAGCATGCTCACAAAATTCATATCTGGAAGAATACTATAGTTGCTTGTTCTACATCTGTATTCATGAGGAGAGCTGAAGCTTTACCTCAAGCCTGCATGTTCTAAAGAGAAGCCCAGAGTCACAGTGTGTGCTCTGCTCTCCCAGGAGAATCTCCATCTCCCAACCTCTTTCCCTTAGATACCAACTTCTGAAGTAGCAGAACGTTACGGAAAATGGAGAGAATCCATGCAACACCCTGGCAGTATGCTCTACCTTCTCTAGAGAAAGAACCACCTGGAATACCCTAGATTGTGTCTGGTCAAGGACTTTCCTCAATAAATTCTTCAGGCCATTTCCTTTCCTAGTTTATCACTAAATAATCTGGGGGCTTAAAAGTGTAGAGAGAGGCTTTGCTGCCAGTGTCTTTAAGTGCAAATCTCATCTCAGTAAAAGAAGCCTTGCACAATTTGTAATGTGGTTACTCATCATGATTTCTGACTCACATGTGTGTACACTTTATGCTGACTCTGACCACAGCAGTCTCCCATAGAACACAGGCCAGAGGGACAGAGGGGACATCTCCTTTAACATTGACAACCAGGAACTGGATATCTTGAGTGAGTGACAGTCTCCTCCTTGATTCTGATACGCATGTTATGCCTGGGATGCTCCTGGTAGGGTGCAGGACCGGAGGTGATCACAGCCTGTCACATTTCCCTTTCACCTTCCCTAGAGTGGTGATGATACAACCTCATGATTAGCTCAGGTAATTACTCAATTCACAAACTGTGCCTCTAGTTCTTGTCGATATTTCAAACTCTCTTCTGTTAGATCTTTTATGCAAGATGGGAAATCAGTGCTATTGAGATTTATGTCTTTTCCCCACTCCTTTGCTGAAGTTGCGCTGATCTTTTCAATAGTGTTGTGGCAAGACAAAGTAAGCAAGCAAAAGTGGTCCAAAGCTGGATTAGCCACCTTCAGTGAGCAGGAACTATGATCACTCCTGGCCAAGAGGGTATAGTTGTAGCTAGGGTATAGCTTGGGCTTCCTCAGATTTCCCTGAGGAGAGGGAAGTGTCCACTACAGCTGCCAACATAGAATCTAAGCTTTTAGCACAGAGACTTCAAGGAGGTAATCATATTGCTGGCGGATTCAATAGGAGGCAGATTTTGGGTCTGGGGGAAAGACTATAGGATTATAAAAATTAGATCTTCAAAAATATGTTCACTGAATCATTTGGTATCTACCAGGAATATACTGAACAAAAAAAAGTCAAAAATTTCTGCCCTTATGGAGCTTACATTCTATAGTGGAAATAAATAATAAAATTAGAACAAAGAAGTAAATACTGAGATAAAGGGAATTGGAGGGGGATGCAGTTATGATTTTAAGTAGTATTAATTAACCAGGTGGCCAGGATAGACCTCTGTCCCTCCCCTCCCTTTGCCATCCCTACCACTCTGATCTCTCACCTTGATTAACACAACATCCTACCTGGTCTCTGCTTGCACCCTCATTTTCCTGTAGGCTATTGTTAATTCATCAGCTAGAGTGACCCTTTTAAAGGTACGAGATCATGTCACTCCTCTGTTCAAACTGTCTGGTGGCTGCCTGTCTCCTGCAGAGGAAAAGACAAAGTCCTCAAGAGTGATAAAGGTTTGAGGTTATAGAGAGCTATAAGCATACTGCTACATTCCAGCCTGAGTGACAGAGTGGGACTACCTGGCTTTGCTTGGTCCTGACCCAGCCTGTCCCAGACTTCTGGCTTGTCCTTCCCATTTCTCTACTCAGTCCCAATTGCCTTCATAGTGGTAAGTCAAAATAATATTCAATTTACAGTTTACAGTTTATGTATTCATCTTGCAAACATATGTGTGGCACCTATTTTGTGCCAGTTGCTGAGCTGAATACTGAAGATAAGAAACTTGGAATCATGCTTTGGTTTACTCAGGTGTGCTGGGATCTCTGCTTAGTGCCTCATATCATCTCATTCAGTTTCTCCCAACAACTCTGTGAGATAAAGACTGCTTTTATCTCTGTTGTACAGATGAGAAAACTGGAGGTTAGAAAAGCTAAAAATGGCTTTCCAAAGTCACACAGGGAGGAGAGGATAAGCTATGATTTGAACCCATGTGTGTCTGACCTAGCCTCTCTGCTCTAAAACAGAAATAGGCCAACTATTTTTTGTGAAAGGCCAGAGAAGAAATGTTTAGTTTTTATGGACCATGTGGTTCTTCTTACTTGGTGCTAACACAGTCATAGGCAGTACATAAACAGGGGTGCAGCTGTGTTCCAATAAAACTTTATTTGTGGACACTGAAATCTAGATTTCACATAATTTTCATGTCATAAAATATTATTCTTTTTTTGATTTTTTTCCCAGCCATTTTAAAGTGTAAACAGCATTCTTAGATCATGGATCATTAAAAACAGTGAACTGGATTTAGCCCATGAACCACAGTTTCAAGTCCTGCTCTAAAAGATAAGATCTCTTACCTGATAAGCTTAAAACATAGGAATTTTCCACACACAATGTATCAATTAGATTTTGATCCTTATAATGCTGAGATTTAGAGATGAGGAAGCTGAGGCCCACAGGGGCTGTTACTTGCTGAGAACCACAGAGTAGAGTGACTGGCCTGGATTTGCTGAATGCATTCGCAGACTGCGGAGGTGGGGTGGGAGGCATTTCCCCATCTCTTATCCCTGCACGCTATCTGTAGAATGCCCAGGTCAACAGCCTCCCTGGAATATCATCAGGGTCCGTGCAGCTCCTCAAAGTGCTTAGCTCAGGGGTCCTCACCTGTGCAATCCTGAGATCAGGACAGAAAACAAGTCCTAATAGAGGAGACATAAAGAATATATAAGGGATTAATTACTCATCTTTCCAGAGGCTTAGTTTCCAGCATAGTTGGAAAAATAGTTTGTTCATAGTTGAACAATACAGTTGTCTCTCGCCAGGCTCTTGGCTTGGAATAGAGCTGCCTCAGAATAAAAATGTCCAATGACTCTCCTACTGCATTTAAGGGGTATGTAGATGAAAGAGCCTTCCTTAGAGATGGAGGAAGATAGTATTTGGGAGGCCAATGCCTGATCCTTCTAGCAGTTGTCCCTTCTGAGTGAGGAGCAGACAACACAATGCCCTTACCCCACCTGAGTGAATGGCCCCAGGGAGGGCACCTGCTTGTGAGTTGAGAAGCTGGAGAGGTAGTAACTGTGGGCCTGGCCCAAAAAGAGGATCTGAGACCACCGGATTCCTCTTTAGGGTGAACTGTGAGAGCTGATGGAGAGGTGAAGAGGTCAGCTTGGAGCTAGGGCAGTCACATGGCACGGTGCCAGCTGGGGTTGTGAGAAAAGAGGAATTGAGAAGACGTTAAGTGTAGTAAGGAAAGCCCGCGGTCAGGCTTTTCCTTGCACTGCCACTCAAGTCCTGGGGACTCTCTCCAGTTCTGCCTCCAGGTTGCCCACCTGGCCCTACCAAGGAGCCCACTGGCATCCCTGTTCTTGGATTTCTGTAAGGGTCCTTCCTATTAAGTTAAATCCCCTTTATTGGAGCTTGCTTCAGTGAGTGTTCCCATCACCCAGAGGAGCTGTGACTAGAACACATGTTCAATCACTGCTCATTCACTCGGTCAATCTTAATTTCTCGGCTCGGGGGTCCCATGGTGAGCAAGACAAAGCCACTGTTGCTATGAATGTCTCATTCTAGAGGGTTGGGGGGAATAAAGATGCTAAAGAAGTAAATAGGTGAATATATACTATATCAGATGCTGGTAAGTACAGTGGAATAATGTGGGGAATGTGGAGGGATGAGGAAAATGGTAGAAGTTCTCACTGATAAGTTCTCACCTTTCAGCAGAGACCTTAGGAGATGGAGGAGCCAATCTCACAAATATATGGGGGAAACATTCCAGGCCCAAAGCACAGTGAGCACAAAGGGAGGAGTGCGCTTCACATGTCTGAGGATCAGCCAGGGACCAGTGGGGCTGGGCTGAGAGAATGAGGGTGAAAGCAGTGGAGGGAATTTCAGAGAGGCTCCAGGCTATTATGTCATTCAACAATCTTTACCAAACTATCCCTGTGTGCCAGGTATCCTGAATGGCCCTGGAATCAGGAATTAGGATGCAAGTGTCTTTGCCCTTCAGAACCTCCAAATTTCACTGCAGCCGTTAGAAACTAAAATAATTGGTAGGTTGATTCTATGCTAGGAAAATGAAACAAATATTAGGAGAGCTAAAATGATTGATTCTCTTACTTCCTGGGGCCAATATATCACATGGAAAAAGGTAGAGAATTGCAGAATTAAAATGAGACTTTGAAGTTTTCTTTATCCACTTCCACCCCTGTCTCTCTGAGAGAATGCCCCCAAGTTGCCCCCAAACTGCAACCCTATCTCATGTGTTTTGAAAAGATTCAAATGAGGAATTCCCATAGCTTTCTCTGGACATGGCTTGTCCAAGCCCAATGCATTGAACCTGTGTAATTCTGCATGAAAACTTAAAGGCTCCCCTGCAATGTTCTGCTACTACCAAAAAATGTCACCAGGTGACCCAATTCTTTCATTTAAATGTTATTTTTAGTGAATGTCAGATAAGGGAAAGAGGATCATGATGAAGCTGAGAACGAATCCCCTGCGCGTGCCTCCTCTTTTCATCTGCCCACCTGTGAAGGACAAGACTGACACTTGGCCGGTCTCACACAAGGAGATAGTTTCTGACTAGATCCTAAAATAGGCGCTTCAGCCGAAGGATGACTTCGTCTTTTCTCTTCCAAAGAAAATCAAAACTGTCCCCAAATTAAGTCCCTAAATGCATAATAACTCTGCTAAGTAATGGACTTGAATGTAATTTATCACTTCCCCAGAGACAGAAATAACATTAATAACTATAATTTGGATACGGTTGCTCCTCGGATTTACAATCAATCTAACAGATTGTTTCTGTGTCTTCCATGAAGAGTCTACACAGTGACCTGTGGTCTCTTAAAGAAAGTGCTTGAAAGTGAAATATTACCAAATCTCCCCCTGTGTTCTTGTGAGGGACAGATGGATCACTAGTCAATATTGCCTCTGCTATTCGGCTTTTTATGTCTACATGTATGTGTGTCTCCGTGAGCACACTTGCATGCATGCATGCGTGTGTGTATGTGTGTCTGTATGTTCATGTGCATGTGTGACTCTGTGTATGTAGGTTTTGGAAAATACATTAGAAATCTGCCTTCTACTCATCCCAGTGCATTTCCATGTTTTTATTCCTTTTGTTTTGCACCCCAGGAAAGGCAAAAATGCTTAATCGTCAGAAACACAGATTACTACCATCTGTTTGCCAGGGTCCAAAAATGAAATCGTTCAAGATAACACTTGGGATTTGATGAAGGCAGTTAGTTTCTTTGGGTGAAGTATAGTACTATTAATTCAACTAGGGCACAGGTTTAATCCCTGGGAGCCGCCTGAAGTCACAGATAAAACCAGCTTAACAGTCGGTATTTCTATTATCTGAACATCAACCAGTTATCACCTAAGTGTTTGCTGTTGGCCACATTTGGGAAGCCACATGAGGTGAGCTTGGCTCTATGAAATTATTATGGAGGAAGTGGCTCAAGGTCTGGCCTTGCTGATGGAAATACTGTCTTCATGAAATAACGACTAAATGGCAGTAGACTGCCAACATTTGGTGCTTGTGTTAAAAATAAGGAACCCAGCATTTGCACACACATCTATTTTTTCAGTATGATAATTTTTATACCTAGTAGAGTCTAGTAGTTAAGATTTTGAGTTTCAGAGTCAGAGAATTTTTAATTCAAAATCCTCCTTCAAAAAAAAATAATAAAAATTTTAAAAAATTAAAAAAAATCCTTCACCTCTTACTAGCTGTGTCAACTTGGACAAATTAATGAACCTCTCCAGGACTCAACTTCCTGCTAAATCAAGGTTAAAAAGGCCCAACTTATTATTATAAGCATTATATAAAGTGACACATGTAAAGCACTTGCAGTTAATACCCCCATGGTAATTATTCAATAAATGTTAGCTGTCGTTATCCAGTATTATTTGCTTCTATAGATAATAGTGTCTACATAATCAGGTTATTGTAAGCATTAAATCAGATAATCCACATAGACAGCTAAGCACAGTACCAAACTCAGAGTAAGGGCTCAATTAATGCTGGCCTTGATGACAGTGATGATGACGACAGCAACCTGAGAGGTGAAGTAGTGATCCAAATTCACACAGATGATACCCATCACCTGAATAGTGTACATTGTACCAAATAGGTAATTTTTTATTTCACACCTCCTGCCATCCCCCTAATGCATCTCCAGTGTCCATTATGTTGCTCCACATGACCATATGTGCCTAGTTGCTTAGCTAAGTGAGAACATGTGGTATTTGGTTTTGTGTTCCTGAGTTACTTAGAGTAATGGCCTCCATTTCATCCAGGTTGCTGCAGAAGTCCATTCTTTTTTGATGGCTGCATAGTATTCCATGGTATATACCTTACATTTTCTTTATTCACTCAGCCATTGGTGGGCACTTAGGTTGGTTATAGATATCTTTGTAATTGTGAATTGTGCTGTAATGAACATAAGGTTGCAGGTATCTTTTTTTTTTTTTTTGTAAGACAGAATTTATTCACAGAAAAGAGTACAGAAAACATTAAGGCACCTGGTAAAGGGAGAAAATTCTAGTGGGGAGAGAGAAGCTCTCTCCGTTTCTCTCCCAGTCTTTCCCCATCTCCTCCTTTAGGCCTTTAGTCTCAGGGTATATATAGGTATATGGGTTCCGTGGCCAGGAAACAAATGAATACAGTCCCTTCCACCAGGGACAAGGTGAATGAATGTATCAATGAATGGATACAGTCCTTTCATGGAATTGAGGCCTAGGAAATTCACAAGAAATTGACCTAGGCATAGGAGATGGGGACTCCACATTTAGTCCTAAGTGTGAAGTGAAGGAGACACCAAGGCATTCTTGAGTGTTGTGTTCCCAGGCTGAGATCCTCTCAGCA
>CAUYON010026311.1:0-15726 GCA_963573935.1 Arctocebus calabarensis | reverse complement strand
GTAGTCCCAGCTACTAGGGAGGCTGAGGCAAGAGAATCGCTTAAGCCCAAGAGCTGGAGGTTGCTGTGAGCAGTGTGACGCCACGGCACTCTACCCAGGGCGATAAAGTGAGACTCTGTCTCTACAAAAAAAAAAAGAAACATGTCATGAAGTTGGACTGAATTTGGTAAATTTCACATACAGATGGTGCACCTTCCGTGACAAGAAACCATGAAGAGTTCATTACACAGATAAAAGTATTACCAGATCAAAATGCTTTCATTTCTTTTCATTGTGTCTTGCATCAGCAAAATATCTTGTACTAAAATCTACTTAAAGTTACTTTTAAGTAACACTTGACAAGTCATAAGTATTATTAACTGTATATGGAAATGCATCATCAGTTTCCTAACCATACTAAAGGTGAATGATTTCAGCTTGGATTTGCCATATCATTCTGAAGTGCACCTACTACCACGGGGACAGGTGTTAGCCAAAATGTTATCTCTGTAAGAATAAATGGCTAAATTTTATGAAGAACAGAAATAGCACTGTGAATGACTAAAAGATTTCACAGGAATGCAACATGTTACACCATGTCAAAACAACTTGACGATTTCTTTGCAAAGTAAAACTAAGTCTGTATATGATATGTGGCAAAAAATCCAAGCATTTTAAAAACTATCTTTTTTCAAAACACTTCTTTAAAAGGAAATGTGGATGAACACTTTCCCCAGTTAACGGAGGCCATTGATGAGCAGGATGATGTATGTGAATAACGTGATGAACACACAATTGTCACAGACCTATTTGGGGAACACGAGATTGAGAGACTGAGAATCATGACATCACATTCAAATTAAGATTAAGCCTCACCTAGTTGATGTCACCAAAGCACCTACAGAACTACAGTTGGAATTCATTGAGCACTCAGTAGATGACACTTTACAATCATTGAGGCTAAGAACGATCCAACTGAAATATGGGAAAATACAGTTCACATACCTTCAGCAACATGCCCCCCCCAAAATGCTCTCTTGCTTTTCAACCAAAGCAAGAATCTACATCCTCCTACTTCAGCCAAATGAAGGTGCCCTTAAGGTCACAAATGACTGATACCCATCTAGAGGAACATGGAAACTGTGGGCCTCCCTGCTGCTACTACATGTGCTATCCAATAAAGACACAACAAATCCATTCAAATGTTAACTTTTTTTTTTGGTAGAGACAGAGTCTCACTTTATTGCCCTCGGTAGAGTACCATGGCATCACAGCTCACAGCAACCTCCAACTCCTGGGCTTAGGTGATTCTCTTGCCTCAGCCTCCCAAGTAGCTGGGACTACAGGCACCTGCCACAACGCCCGGCTATTTTTCTGTTTTGCAGTTTGGCCGAGGCCGGGTTTGAACCCGCCACCTTCAGTCTATGGGTCCGGAGCCCTACTCGATGAGCCTGAGCCCAAATGTTAATGTTTAAATTAACTAATAGTTTTCATTTTTTGAAATTTGCTACTTAGTAAGACTTTTACAAAATAATGTACATGTTTAAGTATATCTTAATTGAAGTTTCTTGAATGCAGCCTTATTTCATTGCAATAAATTGCAGCTTTCCGACATGGCGATTTCCCACCCCTGTACTTTATCAAAAAGAGAACTGAAAAATTTTAAATGCTTTGGATTATAGCTGGTTCCCACCTGTCCATGAGTCACTAATCTACACTGTCTGGTTACTGTATTTGGATAAGTCTTAGGACAAGATGAGGCTGAGCAGGCTTCTCCCGGTGTCAGTGACCCATGCGTGCCTAAGCTACAACAAAGGCCTTTTAAGAATTTCAATCTCCAAGCCCAGTGGGAGGCTTTGTCTTGCCTGCCTCAGCCTGGAGTTTCTGTTTTTCAAAAAGCAAAGAGCTGTGAAGCTGATAAATGGGTTGCAAAGGGAAATCTTGGGAGCCAGTGCCATAGAAAACTTCCTATTGAAAAAGTATGTCCAGCAGAGGTCTGAATCTAGAAATTCCCAGGACTGGGTGGAAATTTCAAGGATAATCAGTGGTCCCCAACCCTCTTAGCACACTGGGTAGGGGCATACCCTAAGGAGAGTAGGTTGGTTGAGAAACCATTTGGCTACTGGAAAGAACCACCTTATGAAGGGTAATAGCCCTCCTAGATTACTGCTGGATGCGGGACTACAATTCAGAGTTAACTCACATATGATAACGTTTTGGTAGTTCAGTAGTGGTAGGTAAGATTGACCAGAGGATTCTTGGGGGGAAAAAGTCACTTGTGTCTATAGTTCCTGCTCTGTGACCCACTAAAAGCTCTGCTCTTAAGGGCAAGGAAGGATGGTCTAGTCTTGTAACCTCTAAAAAAGCACAAACTCCACCCTTGAGCTGTGCTTATGCACTATCATCAGTAAGCCAAATGTATCTGCTTCATTTACAGCTTTATAAAAATGATCACGAGGAGTGCCTTGTTGACCTTGAAGTTAATGCTTCAAGAAAGATGGGGTATTTATTTCTAAGAGATGTATAATATTTGTTTTGATTCTTGTTACATTTACTTACCACTATAAATCCCTCTGTCTCCATCCATTCAGATAAACAAAGCCAAAGAGAATTTCTTGCAGAGAACTAAGGGATTTCCCCAGGTGATCAGCTGATGAGGAAACACTTTCCATGTCCCCTCTCAAAGCCATAGCAAGCAGTGTCTGTCAGTAACAACTGTTAGTGCTACTGTGGCTTTTAAAAAGCACAGGCAGTGAGGCTTTTGTGGTCACTCTGTGCACACTATAAAATCTGTACTGAGAATCAGACCTAGTTTCCTAAGTAAAATTTGTTACATAAAATTTTATTTTATAAATATATTTATAATTTTTTTTTCCTTTAGGTTAACAGTCTTTTATCTTAGGTGTTTAGACCAAACCCAAGATAGGACCTTCCCCTTACTTCCCACTTAGTACCAAAAATAACTTCCTTTTCCCGTAAGTCCTGTGGGAAGCAGGAAGGCTAGTACAGCAGCTGTCGGGAACAAAGGCACAGGCAAGGCAGAGCGGGGTAAGGAGTGGCCTGGGACAGGCTGCCACTGACCCACCAGAGTCGTGGACCCCTGCCCCCCCTAAGCAGGGGAGGTTCCGATCACCCCCGAGTTCTCCCATCCCTTACAATTACAGCTTTTAAAGGCACATCCAGAAATGGTGCGATGGGGGCAGGGTAGGCTGCACAGTTGCTACACAGGAGTCAAAGGCTGCAGGACTCCATGGCACAGAGCAAGGAGGGTATCCTTGCCTTCATCCAGATTAGGGGGAGGGAGAGGCAGTGGGGACAGGGGCTCCTGGAATCCAGCCTGTTGCTGTGTAACAGGAAAGACCAGGGTCGAGGTCATTAGTGCACGTGCTCAACAGGTCTTTGGTGCTCGTGTAGCAGCGTCTCTTATGTACAAAGGCTTCCAAAGGCAGCAAAGTGGGACAAGCAGTCTCCTGCACATAGTTGCTGGCTGCTTCTCCCAGTGCTGACCATCTGCTGCTCAGGGGAGTAAAGCACAGGAAATCAGTCTAAGTGCAGAGAAAACAGATTTTAGAAAGGATTTCCTCAAACGCTTAAACCCTGGAAGGTTACCCCACACACCCAGTTCTACTGAGGAACAGAAGACACACAACTCATGAAGCCTCCTTTATAATGAAGAATTCCCTGGCTTTCTTCCCAAATATGAGTTGAATAAGAGAAGGGTCCCTAAAGGGCCTGGCAGAAAGTAGGGGCAGAAGTTCAAGTCACCCACCTCACAAGCCCCTGGGCTCCAGCACCAGCCAGTTCTCTGTGACCACCTGCATGTCCTGGCCACTCAGTGGCTCCCGCAACCTCACCTTCACCTCCAGCTTCCCTCCAGTGGGCTTCCTTCCATCCAGAACCTGTGAGGACCATGGAGAGGGGGACGGCTGGGAGCAGGCCGGTCCCTGTACTCCCAGGGAAGAAGTGAGAGGAGCTGAGGAGTCCTATGTTGTTAACATGGGAGCTTCCATTCATGACGAACCTCCCCTCCTACTGTGTGGAGGTGATGGTTTTAATTTTCTTTCTTTTTTTTATTGAGACAAGAGTCTCACTTTGTGGCCCTCTCTTGCCTCAGCCTCCCAAGTAGCTGGGACCATAGGCAGCCACCACAACACCCAGCTTTGTGTGTGTGTGTAGGGACGGGGTCTCAATCTGGCTTAGGGTGTTCTTGAACCTCCGAGCTCAGGGCAATCCACCCGCCTCAGCCTCCCAGAGTGCTAGGATTACAGCGTGAGCCACCCCGCCCAGCTGGTGGCAGTGATGGTTTTACGTGTTATAAAAAGTCATACATAAATCTAGATAAGCATTGGTGCTATCATCAAAGTGGGAAACCAAGACCTGCTGACTCCATTTCCCTCCCAATCCCTATGCAACTCCTGGAAGAAACACTGCCTCCCAGGAGAAGCCTGAAAGCCCAGAGCCCACCCCCAAACCTCAATAAATGGATCAGAGAGAAGTGGATGACGCTGTGCCAGTCAGAACTAGAACCCAGGCTCAGTGCCCGTAGCTCCATGGTTAGGGTGCCGGCCACATACACCAGGGCTGGTGGTTTCGAACCCAGTCCAGGCCTGCCAAACAAAAATAACAACTACAACAACGACAAAAATAGCCGGCGAGGCAAGAGACTTGCTTAAGCTCAAGAGTTTGAGGTTGCTGTGACCTGTGCTGCCATGGCACTCTACCAAGGGCAACATAGTGAGCCTCTCTTTAAAAAAAAAAAAAAAAGAAAGAAAGAAAACAGCCGGGCTTTGTGGCAGGTGCCTGTAGTCCCAGCTACTTGGGAGGATGAAGCAAGAGAATCCCTTAAACCCAAGAGATTGAGGTTGCTGTGAGCTGTGACGCCACAGCACTCTACTGAGGGAGAGCAAAGCAGTGCAACAGGCCCAAGAGGTCTGACCACCCTATTAATACAGACCAGGCCCCAGTGAGAACACCAGCCCCAACAGGCAGGGGCAGGTGTGCTGTTGTGGGAAAGGTACCAGCCTACAAAGGTATTAGGAGCAGGCCTAACTCTGCCAAGGACACACTGTCCAAGCTTAAGTAACCCCCTTCCTTACTGGCCTAAATATCCTCATTTGTCAGAAGCAAGCTCAGAGTCCCTGTGTTCTCCGAGTTCATGGAAGCGTGAGGAGCTATCTGGAGGCTGACTCGTAAGTACACACTTGCTGCAGTCTGCTGGCTTCCTCCATGAAAATCTCAGACCTCTCAGACCTCTTCACCTGGGAGGCGAGGAGACCTCCTACCCTACAGAACACGTGTCAGCAATTGTAAGGAAAGGCACAGAACCTTCTGTAGAATTTCACTGGCCACGGGTTCTTCCCGCACAAGTCCTCCGGCTTTCCGGCCTCCAGGCTCCTACCTCCACGATCTCCCTGATCTCACATTCATTCTCCAGCCGCTCCAGTTTCAGGTGTGCTGTGCCAACCAGCTTGTCACTTCTGAAGAAGGATCTGGGGAGCCAAGAGGCAGTGGAGCATTGGACTGGGCAGGAAGGCAGAAATGACCCAGCTGAGCTCATGCAAGAAAGCAGAGGAGTAAGGGGGCGGTGAGGACGGAAATGATCTTCCTTAGCTCTAGACGGGAGGCTCACCCTTTGTGGAAGATTTCAAACTTGATTCCTTTGCTTTGGATTACCCTCCTGAAGCCCCGGTGGTTTCGGTTGATGTTCAGTTTGAAGAGTTGATCAAATTCTGCAAGAGGGAAAGGCAAAGAGGGGCTTGGCTCCCAGGACTTCCAGAGGAAGTGGCAACAGAGGTCCAGGCTGGCTTCCTCTCTTAATCTCTCTGCCTGCAATTCAGGGGGACTGCCTCAAAAGGGTGGCACAGCATCTAGGTCCTGGCCTTGGAAGAAGTTTTCTACTCTTGTTAGACACAGAGCATAACAAAGCGGCAGAACTTGGAATCTGGAGTAAGGACTCCTGGGTTCAGTCCCACCTGTACCGCCATTGCCAGTCCCTTTACCTCTGTGAGCCTGTCCCCAGCTAAGTAAGGGGAGTGTTAACAGCACCTTTATCTCTCATGAAGAGTGGACCAAGCAAGACAATAGCTCTGAAAGCATTTGAATGACAAATGCTGCCCACACACAGAGTAAGAGGGAGGAGGAGGGATGCTTGTGTGGCCCTCACCTGGAGAGTTTGTGTTCTTCACCACAGCTGTTTTGCTTTTTTGAGCCTGGTCCTAAAGCAGAAGAAAGAAGCCAGGACAGCTTGTAAAAACAGGTGTACAGGACCAGGAACCTAGAGCCAGGCCTCCCAGGGATGGGGGAAGCTGAGCACAAGGTCCTAGAATGGAAGGTGGGCATCAGAGGATCCTGCCCTCTACCTGAACCTCACCGAGTTAGGGTAGTGAAACTCAAAACGAACAAAAGCATCCAAGTCATCAGGGGTCACCCCTGTGAGAAGAAAAGGCAGTCAAGAACCACAGCAGCCAGGAGCATGGTGCTTGGGGTGCAGTGTCAGGGCAGAAGCCTCCCTGGGTGGGCTCACCTGGAGGGGCTGGGAGGTTCATTCCCCGGACAATAATCAGATGCATCTCTGTGCTGCTGAGTTCAGAGAAGATCCTATGGCCAAGAAGGAAGAAACAGCTCAAAGTGAAGGATGGTAGGGAGACAAGGTCTGTTCTCCAGGGCCCACCTGCCTGAGTAATAATGAGGAGAGTGGGTCCAGGGTGGAAATGCTTGTTCCAACTAGCAGCAGCTGAACTGCTCTCGCTTGAGACCCTCTGACTGGGAGTCAGAGCTCTTTCCACAGCAACCAGACTGCTCTGAGACCTTCCCTGGCAGAGACCACGTCCTACTCTTCACTAGCCCCAGTGCCCACAGCAGGGCCAATCTCAGGAAGCCTCCACAGAAGGGCAGAAGTCTCCGGCCTCAGTTCCCAGCCCCTGCACAAAGCCACTGCCTCCCTCAGGCCTCGGCACCTCACGGTCTGGAATGTCTTCAACTCAAAGTGGTGGCCGGGAGGGTTGAGGCCCTGGGCCTGGGCCAGCCGCAGTATCTCAAGCTGTTTCTTCCGTTCCTGAGCAAGCTTCTCAAACCTGACAGGAATGGTGTGCACATAAGCAAGACAGGGCTCATTTTCTGCTCCCCACCTCACAGGCCCAACCCCAGCCCTTGCACTCACCGGGTAGTCTCTGCCACATTGCCCTGGTGCATGAACTGCTTGGAGAACAGCAGGCACTTCTGAAAATAGGGGCCCAGAATGCCTTGAGAGCCCAGAGCAGAACCTGCCCAGGTTGGCATTTAAGGCCTGACTTCTTTTTCTTTTTCAGTTAGAATCTCGTTCTGTTGCCTAGGCTAGAGTGCCATGGCCTGAGCCTAGCTCACAGCAACTTCAGACTCTTGGGCTCAAAGTGATCCTCCTGCCTCAGCCTCCCAAGTAGCTGGGACTACAGGCACCTGCCACAACACTCAGCTAATTTTTCTAATTTTAATAGAGATGAACTTTCACTGTTGCTCAGGCAGGTCTCAAAATCCTAAGCTGAAGCAATCCTCACGCCTCAGTCTCCCAGAGTGCTAGGATTACAGGAATGAGCCACCACTTCGGCCAAGGCCTATCTTCTTAAAGCGCCAACCTTTTTCCATAGTCTCATGTTGCTCCTCCCACAACACACAACCCAAGGGTACCTTTTCCAAGTCTCACCACACTTTTCTGCCTAAGCTTTTGCTATTTCTTCTCTTAAAGACAGCCACCCCCCAAAATCCACTCAGCCAACCCCAGTTCTTTCTTAAAACCTAATTCAAACATCACCTCAGAAGGCGGACTTTCCAGAAGAACAGGCAGCAGTTCAGCTAGATAAATGCATAAATACAAATGTATCTGTCTTCCTTCCCACCTACAAGGTCCTTTCCCCTCCACATTGTTGTTTGAACTTTACAACCATCCTGAAAGAAGGGTGTTGTTTCATTTACACATGAGAAAAATGTGGTTCAGAAAGGGGAAGCACCTCGCCCAAGGTCACACAGCCAGTAAGTGGAAGAGGCAGAATTTGAACTCAGGCCCATGCAGGCTGAGCTCCTTGTCTTTCTCCACAGGGAGACTGTGGGCACTGAAAGGAGAGGAGTAGACAAGGGGCCTACTCACCTCTTGTTGCTCCAGAAGCATTTTCTGTAGCTGGGCATAGACCTCTTCAGCCTTTTGGGAGAGTCGCAGGTCCTCGTGGTGGATGAGGATGAAGTCACCCTCCTCATCCGTCAAGGGTGAAGGCACCTACCCAGGTCACAAGGCCCCTCGGGCCCCAAGAGTCAGATTACTCCTTGACTGAGCCCAAAAAAGGCAGGAATCCAAACTAAATGGTTCTTCAACTTCTACTCAATGCCAACAACAGAAATTCATTGCCTTCCATTCTGCCCCCGCTGCTGCAACACTCTGCCTCCCCCTGGCCTTGCCTAGCCTTGTCATCTCTGACCACAGGCAGCCCCTCTCTCCCCGTTTCTCTGTGGGCCATGTCGTAAAGACAAGCATAAGCAAAAGGCTCCCTCCCTGCTGTCATCACATCCTGTCCAAATCCCACCTCCTCCCCAGCTGCCCTCGTCACTGCCCTGCCTGTCAAATCTGCCCCATCTCCTGGCCTGAGATGTCCCGGTGCTCCAGGTGGGACTCACCTTGGAGAGATCAACAGGGCGCCCGGCTCGAGCCTGGATGATCTGAGCTTCAAGACCTTTGGCCACCCGCAGGTGGGCTTTGGCCTGCTCCAGGTCCTGGCTCTGCTTGGCCTTCAGGGCTGCCCGCTGGTACTGCAGCTTCCGTGCTTCTAGCAGTGCCAGCTGCTCCCGCACTGAAGGGACAGAGCCGCTGCTTAGGGCCATGCCTGCCCCCAGCCTTTCCCCTTCACCCTGCTTGTCCCCAGCTCACCAGATGGACTTAGTGACTCTTTAGAACTTGAGGCCTTGGGCTCAGACAGAGGTTGGCTTGAAGGGACCAGAGGCCGTGCTGGCTTCTTGGCCGCTGGGGCCTGTGCTGGTGGCTCAGCCTGCAGATGCCCAGGAGGCTGCCATGAGGGGCTCCATTCTCCACTGTGGCCACGGCAGCTCCCAGACTTGGGTCCTCTCCCTAACACTGCACTCACACTGGGTAGCCTGAGATGAGGGGCCTTGCTTCCCGGGCACTAAGAGATCTCACAACTAGAAGCCTCCACAGCTCTCTAATCTAACTTCCCCAGCAAGGAGGAGGCGTCGGGGTGATGGAGATGGAAGCTGGGCTCTGGAATCAGACAGACCTTGGTTTGAATCCCAGCTTTGCTACTTCTAGTCGGTGCCCTTAGCCAAGTTTTTTCTCTAGAAAATGGAGGACAGAATACCTACTTCACTGGGCTTATTGGTACCGACAATAACAGCACCTGGGGTTTACCCTCCCCACCGCCCCTGTAGTCTTGCACCCTCAGCCAAACCTTGTCCTCGTCCTCATCTGCTGGGCCCGTATCCTCTGAGGCAGCCAGTTTCTGGGCAGCGGCCAGAGTTGCTGCCACCGCGTCTTCCTCGGTGCCTACTGCGGGCTCCAGGCCAGGGATGGGGGGAAATCCTGGGAGAGAAACAGACAGAGCTGGGAGGGGTGGGGGAGCCTCCGGGAAGCTGAAGGCTGCTGGGGGCCTTGTCCGGCTCTGGCTGGGGTGGGTAGCTCCTATGGTGACGGCATATGCAGGAGAAATCACCCTCCTCTCCCTCCCTTCCTGCCCAGAGAACCCCGTGGCCAAGCCCCGCTCACCTGGAGGAACAGGCAACTCAGCAAAGTCAACTTTCCGTCCCGCTCGGTGCGCTCGAATCGCATCCTGGTATTGCTGCAAGGGAAGCAGGGGAGGGACCACAGTGGGCAGCTGCCCACAGGCCCCCGGCCACCATGACAGAGAGGGAGGCGAGGAGAGGAAGACTGATGGGAAGACAGCAGCCAAGGCAGCAAGAGCTACAGGCAGGCAGACAGGCAGACAGACAGACAAAGACTACACGAAAACGGAGAACAGCCAGCAGAGCAGGAAGCCGCCAGGCAGCGGCGATGCCGGGGCCCACCTTGGCAATGCGCTCGTGCATCCGGGCCTTGCGCTCATCCCCGCTGCCCCGGGCCTGCAGCCCCGCCTCACGGTACTTGCTGAGCCTCTGCTGCAGGGCATCCAGCACAGTCTGCGGCTGAGCAGGAGCCACTGGAAGGGAGGAAGGAGAGGACATGACTCTGCCTGCTCGTGCCAGGTTCCCACTCCAGGCCTCCCGACCACCCTGTCCCACCTGGGGTTGCTGGGACATCACAGGCCATCACTGGCTGCACCTGCTCCACGGTTGGTGGAATGAGTGACGGTGCTGTGGGGGCCTGAGACGCGTGTTGGGGGGGCTTCAGACCTGGGGGACCCAGAGCAGAGTGCAGGTGGGGGTGCCTGGCCAGCCTCAGTTCTCCTCCCCAGCCCCAACCCCAGCCCCAGCAGATCCTCCCACAATTCCCACTGACCCTCAGGTGCTGGGGGCATGGCACTCAGGTCCACAGGCTGCCCCTTCTCCAGGGCCTCTAGGACAGCACCACATCTCTGCAGAATCAAGAAAATCAGGTGTGACATAAACCAGGGAAGCCCAAGAGTCTGAACTGAAACAATTTCCCCTCGGGCCAGTCTCACGCCTGGCGCCCAGCCTGGCTTCCTCTCTGAGCCAGTTTCCCCCATCTATAAAACAAGGGGTGGGGACACAGGGCCTCAGAACCAGATGTCCTACCTTCCCGATCCTCATGAGCTCTCGAGCACTGTCCAGATCTCCAGCCTGCTTGGCCCTTAGGGCAGCCACTTTGTACTCTCTCTGTCGGGATGACAACAGGGCTCGTGGGTCCGGGTCTGAATCAGACGGGGCAGAAATGCCAGGGCAGCCTGGGAGGCTTGTCTCAGGTTGGGAGAGGTTGTCTACAGGGAAACAAACCCCCCCAGAAAGGGCACAAGGGTCAAAGAAGAGGTGCCTGCTTTGGGTTCTCGAGACCCCAGGTCTCATAGGCCTGAGGACTTCTTGAGGAAGGGATGACCAATGGTCAGGGCAGGGGCAGGTCAGGGAGGCAGGCTGTAGCCTAGGACACTGGGGACCAGCCAGCATTTGGCTCCAGATACCTGGCTCCACAGCAGGAGGTGCTGGGGTCTCTGCCACAGGGCTCTTGTTGGCTGTTTCCTGGGGGCCCAAGGGCCTCTTTCCTAAGGCCACCGGCGGTGGGATCTCGTCCTCATTGATGTTCCTGCCTTTCCTCGCAGCCGCTAGCTGGGACTCCAGAGTCTGAGGGAGAGAATCAGTCCAGAAACCCAGCCAGCCACCTTAGCCTGGACCCCTAATAGAAGACAGGCCAGACATCAGCTCCATAGGCCTGGTGAGGAGGCCTCCCTCCACTGCCACCTCTCCCAGAGCCTCACGCCCCGGCCCTGCTGTCTGGCCAGGCCCAACTTGCCTTCAGGCCACGCTCACAGCGCCTGGCTTTGGCGGCTTCACCTGCCTCCTTGGCACTGGCCACGGCCTCCCGGTAGTTGTGAATCCGCTCCTCCAGCAAAACCTGCAGCCGGGGATCTCCAACCTGGAAGGAAGTTGGTTTAGGGCCTGGCCACTCCAGGCCCTTGCCATTCTCTGAGAGGCAGCTGTCCCCAAATGTGGAGACCTGGGACTTCAGGAGAAAGAAGAGCCTAAAAACCTCAAGGTGAGAAGCAAGGACTCCCTGGAGAGGCCAGAGGCCATGTCAGAGGCAAATACAGAGGCCCAAATAATCACTGGAGGCAGGAAATGGCTTCTGGGGGTGTCTGGAGAACAGAGAGGCCTTTGAGGAGCATCTGGGCTGTTTCTACTTAGGGCACTGCTGGAGGACCCAAGAGAGGGTCCCTGCAGCTGTGTAGTGTCACAAGAGAGCAATAGGGACCCAGAAGGCATATGGGGCCCCCTCCAGAAGCTACCTGTACCACTGAGGCTGAAGCTGTTAGGGTGGCTGCCTGCACTGGAGGGTCCATGTTTTCCTGTCCTCGCTCTTCCTCAGAGACACCAGAGCCAGGTGCCTCCTCACCGTCCAGGGGCCCAGCCTCCTCATCCACACCCAGGACCTCCTGCAGCTCAGTCTGGGGAGACAAACAAGTCCTAGGAGCTTGGGGGCACCATGACATGTTCATGACAGGACACTGTCCCCCAGCAGTGCCACCCAACGTCAGCCACTGAGCCTGGAAGTCCCCTTTACCAAAACATTGCTTTAATCTGATGATACCCTTGAAAACAGTAGAGACTCCAAATCTGAGAATTCCCCCACTACAGAACTCAGATCAAAGGTCAAAAGAGACAAATGTCACACTGTGTAGGTACGGAGACAGGAGCGGGCAGGGCAAGGGACAAGTGCAGAGAACACCCGCCTCTCCTCAGCCTGCCCCACCAGGCCTGAGTTGACCATAGAACCCCCGGACACGGGCCTGGCAGACGCACCAGCAGGTCTGCGTCTTCCTCCAGCCCTTCCTCCTCTTCCTCCTCCTCTTCCACGTCCTGCATACAGTCCGCTGCCAACTTCTCGATGTGGGCCATGGGCAGGGGGGCTGGAGGAAGAGGGTCGCAGTGGGTCAAGGCAACTCAGGTAAGGTCGCAGATGGGCAAAGGAGAGTCTTTAATCCGTTACACTGGCAAATACACCCCAGCGGAAACCTCCTGTGCCCCCCACAGAGGAGTCCCACTGGAAAAGTGCTCTTCCTTTAGACCAGCGGTTCTCTTGTTTTTTTTTTTTTTTTTTAGACAGAGCCTCAAGCTGTCACCTTGCATAGAGTGCCGTGGCATCACAGCTCACAGCAACCTCCAACTTCTGGGCTCAAGTGAGTCTCCTGCCTCCTCCTCCCAAGTAGCTGGGACCACAGGCACCTGCCACAACGCCCGGCCATTTTTTTTTTTTTTTTTTTTGAGACAGAGCCTCAAGCTGTCACCCTGGAGAGAGTGCGGTGGCATCACAGCTCATAGCAACCTCCAATTCCTGGGCTCAAGCGAGTCTCCTGCCTCCGCCTCCCAAGCAGTTGGGACTTTAGGCGCCCGCCACAACGCCAGGCCATTTTTTGGTTGCAGCTGTCATTGTCGTTTGGCGGGCTCGGGCTGGATTCGAACCCGCCAGCTCAGGTGTACGTGGCTGGAGCCTTAGCCTGTTAAGCCACAGGTGCTGAGCCCCGGCCATTTTTTAGTTGCAGTCGTCATTGTTGTTTGGCCGCCTAGGCTGGATTCGAACCTGCCAGCTCAGGAGTACGTGGCTGGCGCCTTGGCCCATTGAGCCACAGGCGCCGAGCCTGCAACCCCTTTTTAATGATGAAAATGCATTGTGGCATTAGGAAGGCTGAGAACCACTGCTTTAGACCCAGCTCAAAAGACACTCGGCAGGAAAACCTCCCCAGCTCTTCTACCGAGAATAAGCTGCTCCTTTCTCTGCACTCTGCCCGGAGCAGTTACTCAGACATACCCATCCATTCCCTCCACCTACACCTTTCACATCCCTAAAAGTTTTTAAAGTTCAATCGAACTTTGCAACAATTCTGCAAGATGGTTTATATTATTTCCCCTTTTAATACATTAAGTAAACCAAGAAATCCCAACACTAATTTTCCTCACATTGCAATTCTGTAAGTGGCACAGTCAGGATTCAAACCCAGGTGTGTCTAACCCTAAAGCAGGGCCAGACCGGTGAGCCCCTTCCCAGGTCCTCCCACTGTCCTCAGCTCAGGGACACATGGGATGGGGGCTGGTTGTCTCGTGAGGGTTCTGGGTAAAAAGAGCGTTAAGATTTAGACTCCCTGATCCTCTTGGGCCTGAGGCCTTGACCTCCTCCAGGCTGTGGAGGGAGACTGCACTGAGTCACTGAAAACTGAACACAATTTCTGTGCACTCCGTACTCATCTTGGGCCTTGCACCCTGGCTAGAGCTGAGGTTAGAGACCTCAGTCAGCCTGAGAATCACATTGGTCCACAATGGGGGGGGATGGAGTGCCCGTCACACAAGGTGTTAAGAGGGTGGGATCGACTTTCTGGTGGGAGTGCTGCAGAAGGCACAGGACGCCAGGAAGACAGAGGGTCTGGCTGGCTCCTTCCAGTTACAAGTCGAGGACACTCTTTACTAGCAGCCTGTACCCGTTGGTCCTAGGACAATGCCCAGGCCAGTGTCACAAACTCACCCTGCCCCTTGGGTGCTGGTTTCCTGCCGGTGGTTCCCGCTTCCCCGGTGAGGGCCAGCAGCTCAGCCTCCAGATCTTCATCGCTTGCAGCCTCATCCACCCCCAGCAGCATGTCTTCAGGGCTGAACTCCACAAAGAGCCCCAGCTGGGAGGAGGGCAGCATTCTTAGGAACCACACAGGGAGGCAGGGCCAGAGCCAGACTTGGGGTTCCCAATGTCCCAGTCAATGGCCCCTTCAATCTGTGAAGCTCAGTGTGCAGAAAGGGAAACTGAGGACTGCAATATTACCCCTTGGGATATCTATCTCCTCCAGAGATTCTACAAAGAACCCAGAAAAATCATACTGCCATTATTATCACTAATGCTAAGGGTAATAGCTGGTAGGCACTGTATTCTATGATTTTATCTTAGAGGTAGGTCCTATTTATTATAATTTTTGAGACGGGGTCTTGTTCTGTCACCTAGGCTAGAGTGCAGTGGCTTCATAGCTCACTGCAACCACAAACTCCTGGGCTCAAGTGATCCTCCCAGCTTAGACTCCTAAAGTAGTTGGGATTACAAGTGTACACTACCACACATGGCTGGATCCTATTTGTTTTAATTGTGGAAAAACAAATATATCATGAAATGTACCATCGTAACCATTTTAAAGAGTCCAATAATATTAAATGCATTCAGTCTACCCACTCATCCTTAACTCCCCATTCTTCCCTCCCTCCAGCCTCTGGTAAGCCCCATTCTACTTTCTGTTTTCAGAAATTATTGGACTAAGTGGAGACAGGTCCTGTTTCTATCCCAATATGCACATGAAACTGAGTCCACAGAACAGTCTTATGACACAGACTTGAGTCTATACCCTTTTCCCCACCACCTTCATTACCTGCCTCTTTTAAAACAAAAAAGACAAAACAAAAGGACTAAGAAGTCTTAAAACTCAGGCACAGAAGAAATAAAGGGAGAAAATTGGAGGACAGACCCTGTCTTCCACTGCAGCTACTGCCCTCTGTTGCTAAGCAGCAAAGTCTTCCCACTGCCTGAAGCCCTCAAGTCCCGGCATCTTTGGCCGCAGGCAATGGTGAGACCCTATATGAGGAATCCAGGAGAGCAGTGGGGTTCCATCAGAGCCTAAACTCTGGTGCTTCCTGAACCCTCTCCCCACCAGGATGTGATAAGACTAGGGATCTGCCACCTCTAAGAGGAACTGCTGAAAGTCTGTGAACTAAAGGCAAAACCACACAGTTTGCCCAAGGTATCTGAGACCCCCGCACCCCCCTCTTCAAATTGGTCCAGGGGCTTAGGAGACTATGTTCATACCTGCTTGGCAGCTGCCACACCCTGGCCACTTGCTTGAGGGCCCTTCCGAGGTCTTGGCCCTGGCATCGTCACAGCCTACCTGGTGGACAGCTGAAAAGACTCAGAATGGAGACTCCTATAAACCCTGTCCCCAACAGTGCCACCTTTGGTAAGGTACAGTCAGTCAACTTACAAAGGCAAAACGTAACACCAAAGGATGAATTACTGAAGTTGGAATTATAGCACTGAAGCAAGCAACATGGGGGAGGGACAGGGACAGCCTGTTAATGTTTTTAATG
>CAUYON010026306.1:0-33950 GCA_963573935.1 Arctocebus calabarensis | reverse complement strand
TTCATGATATTTTCTCATTTACTATATGAAAACATTTTTGATCCTTATTTAGAAGTTTTCTCCTGACCCTTCGAATATGAAAATCCACGCAGCTTCTGTCAGGCAGAGCATTTCCTGTGGGGCCTCGGACCCCCTCAGCATGCCCATTTGTATGCCTGTTTTGATGCGGTCACACTGCAGGGCTTAAAACGGCAATGAAAACATAAAAATCAACTGAGAAGGAAAATGTGCTCTGAAACCAGTGGATTCAGCCATCTATTTTACTTAATATGTTTCAAATTAGTGTAAATTTGTTTGAAAGGAGATGAAAAAAGAAACGCAAACTGGCATCGCTTTTGCCCAGTTAGTGAGTGTTGGTGCCAGACACGCGGCGGGCAGGGGATTTACAGCTTTGAGCCTTAGGCAGCCCCAACCTCCAAAAGGCTTTCTCTCTGAGCGGAAAAGTAAACAAGGGAAGAAGCTATTTTCTGTTCAGTGTGATAGGCGTTCTGGAAACACAGGGAAGCAGTTTCAACCTCAGGGTACAGGTGGCGAGGGGGGAGTAGCAGGGAGGCTTCCTGGAGGAATGGATCCTGAAAAGACCATTCAAAGAACTATTGGAGTTGCTTAAGGTTAGGGACTGAATGGTGGAAGTTCTTACCCCTCGTCCCTCAGAATGGGACTATATTTGGAAACAGGATCTTTAAACGGGTAGCTACAGGTAGTTAAATAAGATCACCAGGATGTGCCTCTTCCGATATGGCTAGAGTTCCTACGAGAAGGGGAAATTAGGACACAGACACACAGAGGAACGGTCATGGGCAAACACAAGGCGAAGAGGTTCCCTGTCTATAAATCGGGGGAGGAAACCCAGCCTGCTAGCACCTTGACCTCACACTCCAGCCTCCAAAACTGAGAGAAAATAAACACAGTCAAGTGTCCCGTAATGATGTTATTATCAACAACAGACCACATATACAAAGATGGTCCCGTAAGATAGTATCACGTTGTACCTATATCTTTTCGGCACTTGGGTGTCGGTAGATGTATGAACACATTGTTTTATCATCACCTACAGTATGCAGTGTCGGAGCATCTGTACAGGTTGGCATATGGGTGCAATGGGCTATACCACAGGGCTTAGGTGTGTAGTGGGCTGTGCCATCTCCATTTACACAAGTCTATTCTGTGATGTTAGCACAGTGACAAAATCCCCTAACAACGCATTCCTCAGAACATGCCCGTCATTCAGTGACACAGCACTGTCTCCTTTCACCCACCTACGACAGCCAAAGCAAATGTACTTCATCTAATGCAGTAGACGAAGTACATGCCAAGAAGAGGAAGGAACAGGAGAGCTGAGAAGGGAGTGTGAACCAGGGAGTTGCAGTCAGTGAGCCGAGGGAGAGAGACAGAGGCCCAGGGAGCCTCTCAGCCTCATTCACAAGAGTCTAAGCTGCCCGGCCAGAGTTCAGACTGGAAGCTGCGGGTGATCGGAGACCTCAGAGATGTCTAAGTGAAATTCAATGTGAAAAGCTTGCATTTTACAAAGTCACTCTGCCTGCAGTGCTGATTATTAATTCCCTGAGAGTAGGACTCTAGCAACTGGGAGAGCCATCAGGTAGCTATGATAATACCCCCTGTAAGAGATGAGACTGACCTAAAAAATACCGTGAAAATGAAAAAAAAAGAAAAGGAAAAAGGAAACATGCGAATAAAGAAAGAACGTGGAAGAATAGATGTTAAAGGATAGGACAAAAGATGAGAGCAATGCTGTTAGGACCGTCTCTGCCTCACCCCACACTGTCACCTTCCCACTCCAGGGTTTAGCCTCTTCGACATAGCCACATTTGTAATGGCAGAGAAGGCCAATTCCATTTGATTAGTTCATATATTCGGCAACATCTCCTAAGGCACCTGCCAGCTCCGTGTATCTCAAGCTCGTCCTCTTAAATTCTGAGGGCCGAGAACACTCAATTCATTCACACCTCTAAAAAGAACATGGACCGAGGCATATTCTGTAATATCTATATTTATAACACTGCCCAGAAGTGTGCTATTTTCTATGTGTGAAAATTGCCAACGGAATAGTCACAAACCTTCTTAACTTGTATCCAGCCTTGACATCCCGGAGGAAGAATAAACTGCCTTCTAAATACAGTTACCTTAGACAAAGAATTGGAGAAGGAGCAGTAGAGCAAACAGTCAGACGGCTTCCTAGTTAAATGAATCTCTTTCTCTCAACGACCTCCTTGTAGTGCATAGAGGATGTGGCTCCTGTCTTGGATGAGAGCCCCGTCCCTCTCCAATCTGTATGTGGACAGTATGTCTGATTTTATTAGAAGCTCTACATTTGGACAAGTAGGGGTTAGCAAAAAATACATAGTCAGTGAGCCTCATGCGTGCAAAAACTTTATTTGCCATCTATGTAACGCTCAAATATTACAAGGATTTCTTTTTATTATCCCTTTCTTCAAAGCACTCCATTTTAAATGTCAATAGCTTTTCAAAAATAAAGACAGGTTTCAGCAAATTGCCAGTCGAGGTTTTTCTTGTATTTCCAGGGTGTTTCTTAATAAGTGGGCTTATTGTAGCCCAAAAGTCTGTCTATCCAGTAGCCAGCCTTTCCAGGTTCCACGTCTAGTGTCACACCCTCTCTCTCATCACATTTCCCCACAACCCCTTCCTGCCTTTATCTTCTTAAACAAGGTGTGACTTTCCAGACCAGAAAAGTTTTTAAGGGAACATCTCTTCATTTTGCTTCCTCTGGAAGCCCAAGCACAAAGAGAGATGATAAAGCTCGGTCTGGCCCCTGCTTTATTCATAAAACACTTTGCAAAGTGCATTTAGTAATTTGCCATTGTAACCACTGGCACTGAGAGCTTTCAGGGCCGAGTTCTGACACTGTATTTAGTTCATACTTTGACTGCTCAGCTAAAACTTCCATTTGTATGCATTTATTCTGCTTCACACATTATGTTATCAGTCACTTTCAATATTTCAAAGTCACAGCAGGCTTTTTCTGACACACATTTGTCAGAATGAACTGCCTTGATTGCTATTATTACAGACTACAGTGCCTGAGTAAGGGGGAAAAGCTTATGTAGGACCAGAATATTGAAACTGCCTGATAAAACAATAGATACGAGAGAATAAAAATAGAATGAATGCATATAAATGTATGCTGCAAAGGGACGGCAAAATGTAGGATTACAAAAGAGGCGTATAGAATTTAAAAACCCATGATGAAAAATGTAATACATATTTTTAAAGATGGTGAGAAACTGATAAAAATTCCACTGCCCCAATGTCAGCAAATAAATGAGTATTCCAGACGTCTTCTCCAGTAATTAAGGATTGCAATAGAATCTACTAATGAATGGTATCACCAAAGGAAATTTCAGTATGAAATCTACAACAGAACAAGAAAGAACATAATAGAAACACATGCTTCAACCAAAAAGACTCTTAATAAAATCTATGAAAAACTAAGCAGATCTATGGATTCTTTATCATTTTGATAAACCACTAAGTTTGTCACCCAAGAGACCTGTTCCCATTTGCCTGCTCTGTCCTTTACCTTTCAACCGTGCCCATACTTGGGAACTATTCACAAGAGCAGTACCATGGAAACTGATTTTACGATCAGGAATTCCCAATGGCAGGACAGACCTTCTTTAGAATTCCTCAAATGTCAAGACTTCCATAAAACATAAGATTTAAGATAAGAAAATTAAATAAGGCACAATAATCAACATGCAGAATCTCTTCTCATAAGTATATTAATACAATACAGAAATTTGAAGCATTTTTGTTATTGTTACAGATCAGAAAAACAGAAGAGGAGAAGTTATGTTGCTCTTTTCTTTAATTATAAAACTTTATGAATTTATCTCACCTCAAATATTTCTCAACTTAAGTCTCTAAATTAATATCCAAGAAATTATCATAGACATGTAAAATATGCAACAGACCCATGGATTGAAAACCTTACTTTTCTTTCTGTTAAAAAAAATAGTTAACTAAAACAGAGACCATACTTAACAAATGCAAACATTGTAACCTGATTGTATATACCCTCATATTAATCAGAAATTAAGAAAAAAAACTTAAGAATTCTCAAAATTACAAGAAATTATGAAGTCAAAAAGAAATCCAAAAAGTCTAGGTCATATACTTGCTTACCCTATTTCCAGAAATAAAATTTAATTCCTTCTGTAGATATTGTGCTTAATCTGAACATTATTTAAGACCCAAAACTTGAAGATTGCTCTTAGAATTCTACTCGAATCCTTCTAATAAAATTTTAAAAATGCATTTGGAAAACTTTAAGAGATCAAATTGTTCTAAGTCTCTCATTATCTCACCTATTCATTGTCATGAACTTCTTACGAATATTAATAATTTTTTGATGCATATTGATTCTTTGCCTGCCTTGTGACTAATAGGCTAACTCCACATTTATAGTGAGAAAAGTCATTATAATGAAACAGATATTGAGAGAGTTCAGAAAATACTTAGAAAAACTTGAGAAATATCTTTAATAACATTAATTTCCATAATTATAAACAAATTTTCTATTAAAAGTTATACCTTGTCAAATATCAAAATATCTTGAGATTTTTAAATTTCAAAAAATGACAATTCATAGGGTAGGTAGGATATAACATAAAATGTTAAGTATATATTTTTAATGCATCCAAGCAAATTTAAAACATTATTTTGTTTTATAATAATGAAAATAATTGAGTCTAGGTGCCAATTATTTCTGATGGAAAAAAATTGTTTACTGGCGTCAGTAGTCAATATGTTAATGTGGTAGAAGGGATAAATATGTTTCATCTAACTATGCGAGAACAATCTAAATCCATTTTCCATTGAAATAAATATCTTCCACCTTAATTATATTCTAGTCTATGAAGAAATTAAAAATAACAAGTGCCATAAAGTGATATTGGGGAACAAGAAAAAAACCCTAAAGTGTATTAACTTATTTGTATCATTACTCTTTTTGGAAAGTTATTAGTTTAGGACCACTGTAGATGATTATGTCAAAGTTAATAAATAAAGTAAATTCAGCTTATTCATCAATGTGCAAGTGCCTTTATCAAATAAAACAAGGGAAATACAGCGTGAGATTCCACAAAATTTTGAGATGCATCACCAATAATCAGAGAACTGAGATTGTTAACTGACTTGCTAAATGCACAATTTTTCATCCACATGCACATGTTGCACTCTGCACAAACTCACGTGCACACAATCGTGCATACACACCACCTTCCACCCGCTCAGACATGCGCTGCCCTCCCATCAGGGATTCATAACTACCATACCCCAAAAGAACTGCAGTGACAAGGAGAAATAAGTAATTTTAGCTGTCATGTGAATAGAATATTTCTTAAGAAGTTAAATTTTTTTGGACTGTTTCATGCTCTCCACCATTTTAGGCAAGCTCATATGATCGGCCCTTGTTCAGATAGTTTTGAAAGTGTGATAAGTGTGATTTTTCTCATAGATGTTTTTCTGCTCCAGGAATATGATGGTGTCAGTATATTATCAGTTACTGTGCTCTGGGCCTGTGGCATACAGAAAATCTGGCATCTAAGTAACCGTACCTAGAGGAATGTACATTGATAACACCTAATGAATGATAAGAAATACTGCTTTAGCTATCCCTATTTTTTTTTTTATTAAATCATAGCTGTGTACATTAATGCAATCATGGGGTACAATGCACTGTTTTCATATACAATCTGAAATAGTTTCATCAAACTATTTAACATAGCCTTCATAGCATTTTCTTAGTTATTGTGTTAAGACATTTATACTCTACATTTAGTAAGGTTCACCTGTACCCTTATAAGATGCATGGTAGATGTGACTCCTCTGATTACCCTCCCTCCTTGCATCCTCCCCCCTCCCCTACCCTCCCTTGTCCCTTTCCCCATATTCTTATACTATAATTGGGTTTTAGCCTTCATATGAAAGCTACAGATTAGTTTCATAGTAGGGCTGAGTACATTGGATAATTTTTCTTCCATTCTTGAGATACTTTGCTAAGAAGAATATGTTCCAGCCCCATCCATGTAAACATGAAAGAGGTAAAGTCTCCAAGCTATCCCTATTTTTGATGATATTTTATTCAAGTTCTTAACCTTTTTCATATAGTAGTTTCTTAAAAATTCTCTGCATCTACTTTTTTCCTTATTTGTATGTTGACAGGAACTCTCTTTCATTTATCTTTATAATAATTTTAACAATGATGTGTTTAGAATAGTATCTCACATATAATACTTAGAATATTGTACATATTTTAACAAATATGGATTGAATGCTGACATGAAACTTTAGATCAACTAAATAACTTTTAACCACTGTTACAGATGAAGAGTTCCCACCAAGCCCTACATTTTTTTCATGACAGTATTTGATTTGGTAGGACATAAGTGCCTTCTACTATATTGTCTTCCCTGGATAAAAAATAAATAAATAAAAAATAAGAAAGGAATATTATACACTGTTTGATTCATACTCATGCACCAAAGACTCAAGAACAGATTTAGGAAAAAGAATCTGACTCCTCAACGTCTAGTCACAATCTGCCCCAACTTCAAAGAACTCAAACTCAGAGCACTGGTTCTTGTTTGTTTTCAATGGTTGAGTTCTTACTCAAAATGTTCCACTTAAGCTTCTCCTTAGGGGACTATCTACAAGCTACATTGAGGGCAGAAATCTATAGTTAGGTTGCCTAAGGTACAAATTTCTTGTAGAACCAAATACAGCTGCAAGTTTACTTTTGAGGGCAATCAGGATGTTCATTAGTAATTGAATTGAAGCAGAGAGGAACTTCATTTGAACTGAGTCAATGACCTGGATCGTTTTCAGAATGAGTGTTGAGCTGAAATGGACCATTCATTTCTACTTCCAGTGGGATCCTCTACAAAGAGGTTATTGCTCTTCTCTTCTTCCAGCAATGGTGATAGGGATTTCAGGAGTGAGTTTATGTTTGTTGTATCTTAGGGTAACATTTATAATACTGTGATTTTTTTTTTTTATCAATCTTAGAGCATAAGATAAACTCTATCATTTTGGACAGACCTGTTGGAATGATTCCAACAAACTTAGCTGGTAGGTAATTGACATAAATGGGGTGAATCAAGGGTTTCAGAAGCAAATGAAGAAGATAATAATTAAACAGACTTATCTGGAGCATGGTCAACAGAAGTTGGTATAAAATTATAGGAATTTCAGTAATTAGTAAAGTAGTATTATTTAGTATTGAAATAATACCACTTTAATAATTATAACAGCAAAGGCCAATGTAGGGCATCTTATAGCCAAACACTATTCTAAGACTTTAACATATATTATTGCTTGTTATGGTCACGACTACTCCATTTATACATTTTAAAATGTTAGAGATTACTAAGAGGTTGACTTAAATAGCTGGCCCTGGATCACCTGAGTAGTAAGCAGTGCGGCTAGTGCTTGAGACTTGATCGTTTTCCTACAGACTCCATGCTTTTAACTGCCATACCTACTAGACTGGATAACTGGCAAAATAGGCCACCAAGATAATGCTGCCTTCGATGCTGAGGTTATCCAGAGAAATAATTAGTTATAAAGGATGAGGATGCTCAGCTGAATTGCAATGTTCTCATCACCAGAGGGCATGAGCAATTTTAGCATTTCTCAGTGCTGGACCTCCAGCAAATTATTTTTAAATGGGAAAACTGAACAAAGCAACTGAAATAGTTTTTTTCACTCAAAATTTGTGCATGTGTTAACAGAGGATGGTCCAGGGGATGAAGTATTCCCCCTACTTCTGCGGAAACTCCAGGGCCCTGGAGCCAACATTCAACAGAGACCCCGTCAGGCATAAAGGCAGAGGCAGCCCAGCCTTGGACGTAATCCTACTACCAGGACGTCAGTAGACAGCTGTAGTAGCAGCAATATCTGGGTCAAGGAGGCACATTTATCAGACTTCCAAGATCCAGAAGACCTTAGAATCGGTAAAAAAAACAAAGCCAAAAACTCGAGAAAAAGGGCCACTTAACACTCACTATCCAGAGACTCGTGTAAAATTTATCCTTAATAAGGAAATTTACAAAGGCTGAAGGCTCTGAGTGAGTATGGAGCCAGATCAATACTACACACTTCTAAAATTGTCATCATACCCACCTCCTTGGTGAGTATAGGCGGAGGAACACAGATTACGTATTTATTCACAAATTACTAATCTTTCCTGTCTGTTTTTAGATATCGTCATCATATCATATTTAATAAAAAATATTATACCTCCCGAAATGTGACTTGACAAATAAAATGTTCTAAATTTAAAAAAGAAATTTTAATTTGATCGAGGCCATGACATAAAAATGTATGATGGATGGAAAGTGATATTTCCTTTTCTAGACTTTTTAGGTTTTGCATTTTGCCGTAAATTTCTCTGCCTTAGATGATTGGCAAACTAGAATAAGACATCAGGAAGAAGAGACATAATGAAGGTTTAGTAGGCAAGAGTACAGACCCAAACATGCCCGAGTCTTCAGTGGAAATTTCCATTTCTTTCTCAGTCTCTCTTAAACTTTAAATTAGACTTCACTGTTGAGAAGGTTCAGTCCTGGAGACTTGAGAGCTGGTTCTTAAATTGAAAGCATTCTCAACATATAAAATCTGACCCTTTTTAAGATATCATTTTCAATTAAGGTTTTAATGAAACATCTTTTTGTAAAAGAATCTGTGAACTGCTAAAAAAAATTTAGCTTTCACGTGAGTCATTATTTCACCTGAATACCAGCATTGTTATGATAATAGGATCAAAAGATATTATCAGTGACTCTTTTTTCTAATTCAGACTGGAGCTTTTTCTAAAAAAAAAAAAATTTTTTTTTGAAATGTGGACTCAAATAATTAGAGTTGAATTTAAGAACATTATCCATAGGAATTATTTCTAACAAAGAGTATTCTCATGTGAAAAGCAAGGGAATCCTGTATTTCTGGCAACATTTTACTCAGTGTTTTAATGTCAGTTAAAATGCTAGCTCAGTCAAAATAACATCTATACATGCAAAATTATGGTTATTTCTTAAATCATACCATTTTCTTCCTTAAGTGAAACCACATTTAAATGGCGTTACTTCAATGTGCCAGTAGATTACATGTGCCATGTAATCACGTAAAGTTTTATACTAGTAGGGAAGTCAGGAAAAAGAACAGTTTTTCTAATTTCATGGTGAGAGGGAAATGAAAGTCAGGGAGATAGTATTTAATTCAAGTGGATATCTGTACCTTGGAAATCACTGTGGAAAAAATATCTTATTACTTTAGCTGAATCTCCTATTATAAAATATGAAAAATACACTCTTAATTTATTGACCCAGTAGTTATGCATCTGTCTGCCAACTTGTAAGCAAGAGTTTTAAAAAGCATTTTCAAATCAAGTTTTAAAATTATAAATCTGTCATGATTGTGAAGGGTCTGAGATTTTATTCTACTTGCAAGGGACCAATTCAGCCTGCCACAGTTTCGCAGAGACTGGCAGGAGACGCGAGTCTCCTGAGTCAGAAACAAACTTTAGTTTGCACAGCCCAGCGGGCAGCATGAGCCTCATGTTTTCTTCTGTGCTCGGGGCCTCCAAGTCCAAGGGAGGAAATGCACAGGCAGGCTCAGGTTTTCTAATGGGTTTAGAAAACCCCCGATCTTCCATGTACACAGCTAGAAAACCTGCTCAAACATTGCCCCCAAGGGTGGCATGATCTCCATATCCAGTAAAAGAAATCTGATCTCTGACCTGAGGAAATGTACTGCTTCTGTCTCCCAAGTCTGTTGGCTGTACAGATATCCTTGAAAAGACTCACCAGACATGCAGAAATGAAACAGAAGATTACCCCCACAGCAAGAGATTGTAGTCAATAGTCGCTAACCACGATTCCTCATTTGAGGATTTGTTTACTCACTCAAAGTTATTTGTAACCTCCAAATCAATACTTGCATGACTCCTACACCATTTAGAGAAATGCACAAAGTGGTGAAAATTTGAGTGGCTTGATGGTCCAGATCCCAGCTGAGATCAGGTGATATTCCACTATCTTGTTTCAGCTCTCGTAGAGCAAACAAGTGTGTTTTTTGAGTTCTACTTTGTGCTTTTTCTTTCTTTTTCCTTTTTTTTTCTGGCCTCTTTGTGCTCTTGGTCAGGGAGGAGGTGGCTTTGCCATTTACAATGGCACTGAATAGTACCGAAGTGCCGTGTTGTATTCCTGAGTATAAGTACAAGAAGGCTTTATTGGTCTGTATGGTGTCTTAAGAATTAAATAAGCTCATTCAGGCTTGTGTTATAGTGCACTTGGCCATAAGTTCAAAGTTAGTGAATCCAAAATGTAGTTAATAAAAAAATATTAAATAAGATGTCTTTAAGCAGATGCACTTAGAACAAGGTTATTTTTTCTCTCTTTTAAAATTGTTTATTTTTAATTATTATGGGTACATTATAGTTGTATATATTTATGGGGTATGTGTGATGTTTTGGTACAAGTATACAATGTCTAACAATCAAATAATGGTAACCGAGGTATCCATCCTCAAGCATTTATCATTTCTTTGTGTTAGGAACATTCCAATTCTGCTGTTCTAGAAAACAAGTTTATTTACTCATTATTGATGAAAATGTTCTGATTAGAGGATCCCAGAAACCTAACCCTGACTCTATTTCTCCTGTAAGCAATGATGGAGAGTTCGTGAATTCAGTGTCTACGGTCATTTTTTTAGCACACCAGTCCCTGAATAATGAGAATCAAGTGCACAGTTAGCCACCAATGGCAGCACACTGCTTCCACGCCCTCTTCTGTACAGTTCATCTTCCAAACACAAGAGTGACCCTTATCAACTTAAGTGAGATCACAGGTTGGCTCTCTTCAGAGTTCTCTAAGTAATTTGCCTCCCACTCAGAACCAAAGGCAAGGTCATGTCAATGAATGGTCCTACAGCGTCCAGGGCTCCCACGTTGCCAGCCCTGACCATGTGGACCCCAACCTCAGCATCTTCCGCTCCCCACCTTGCTCTTTCTGTTTCAACAAGCCTGGCTTCCTCACTGTTTATAGAACATCATAGGCTGGTTCCTGCTTCAAGGCCTGTTCACTTACTTTTCCTCTACCTAAACAGCTCTGCTCTGTTTCCAGATATCTAAAGGACTTACTCCCTCATCTCTTTCAGATGTTTGCTAGAAAGTCCCTTCTCCTTGAGGTCATCACTGACCAAGTCTGACCCTCCAGACCCACTGCTCACCACCCCCTTTCCTGCTGTCCTGCTTTTCATGGCAGCATCACCACTGGACACCCTATAAATTTGACCTAGGTGTTTATTTACCTGTGCCTTCCCACGATTATTGTCTATTTTATTCATGGGTATGAAGAAGACCTGGACAATGCCTGCTTTACAACAGATAATATGTGTTAGTGAAACAAGTGAAATAAAAAGTCTCTTGGAGTTTTCAATGACTTTCTTTTTATTTTGCAATAGGGTAAGTTCTATCTTAATCTGCTCCTAAAGAAAGCATCTGAGGGCTGCGCCTGTGGCTCAAAGGAGTAGGGCACTGGCCCCATATGGGTGGCGGGTTCAAACCTGACCTTGGCCAAAAACTGCAAAAAAAAAGAAAGCATCTGAGAATATTTTTTCAAAATGTATAAGTAAACACTGAAAGTTTCCGAGCTCAAAACTCTTGATGAGGCTCAGCAAGGCTAAAAAGCTAATTGGAAAAGGTAGCAGGGTGTTTTCAAGCTGTCTTGAAAAGAGGAATGGAGAAATGGAGAATGTCTTCATTTTTACATTGACAGCAGTGTTTTCAGTAGCACGAGAGTTGTTATTAAAGTATCAAAATAAAAATAACTTAAACCCTGCTAACTCAAAAAAATGTTGCTGTCTCTATAATTATTTATCTGATAGTACCCAATCAAAGTAATCCCTCATGAAGGGAGACAAGCTCTTTTTCTGTAGAAAACAAAACAATTAAGTTCTAGCTAAACTGCCCACAAAACATGAAATGTTTCATTGAGCTAACTGTGAAAACACATCTTGTTTAAATCCTAAATAAAGGAAGAGTCTCCATTAATGGAAGGCAGATGCTTTGCAAGCATGTTTCTCCCTGCGCCCAAACAGGTATCACATGAACTTGTGCTTCAGCGCCTTGCCACGGAAATACCAGGAAAACTTTGAAACAGATGGTTTGTTTTGGTGTGCACTTTCATTCTGAGTTTTACCATCAGGAATTTTTTCATGCTATTATAACTCAAATTTCTCCAGACCTCACCAGTTTGGGAGGACAAACAAGGCCACGTCATCAACAAGAACTTCCAATTCACCAGTTCACGCCCCAGAGCAGAACACACGGCCTCCAGCCTCCCATCAGAGATTCACAAAATTGGTTATTCTGGGTGCTCATGAAGAGTCCTCTCGAGATTGCCCATCTGCTAAGTTTCCTCTTCCAGCCCAGAGAGAGTGGCATGTTGACTCTCCAAGCTCAAGCATAACAGCTCGTGTTCACAGCAAGGTGCAAACCCTTGAGAACCAAAGGAGCTCCAGTTTTCTCACAGTACTCTCTCCACTTGGACCACACTATATCTGACATGGTGATGGATGTCCAGCACGCATGCGTGCATATTACGGCTATGTGTGTATGCATCTAGATATGTGTGCGAATACAATATAACCCTGGAGCAGGCGCCATAAGAGATATAAACAAAGTGCCACTGTGATGCAAAGCTGGGGCAGGAGGGGGGGGCAGGTCAGCCAGTACGGTCAGGAGATGCTTCATGATAAAAGAGGCATCTGTGTGAACTTCAGTCTATGGGAAGGATGTACGTATCATCACATATCCCTCTTAGTAATAAATTCATAGCAAGAAAAACTCTTTTCTTAGTTTCTCTGAATCATGTAATTGAAGGAGGCAATCTATTAATAAAAGTCTAATATATTAGTGGACTCATTTGAACAATGTCTCATATGAAAAGCAGTGATACATGGTATTCTCCCCAAGAAAATGTGAGAGATTGTCAGAGTCTATACTATCTGAGGAAATCTCATTGCTACATCACCTGGTTTAACTGACTGTCCATTCAAAGCCATCAGTTGTAGTGGAGCCTGCATTCTAGTGCTGCAGAGGACGTATGCAAGGTAAGGGGACCTGCAGGGGAAAAGTTTGTGTCCGTGGTTGGTCATTTACACATAGTGGTCAGGAGTAAACTCTCTAATTCACTGACATGTGAGCATAAACCTGCAGATATGCCAGGAAGAGTATTTCAGACAGAGGGAAGGGCAACCCAAGGCCCCCAGGTGGGAGCCTGAGGACTTCCTCAAGGAACACCAGCAAGGCAGAGCCTGGTGAGCAACAGGGAACGTCCAGGAGCTGCCGTCAAGGAGCATCCAGGGCTGATCACCGACAAGTTTAAGTTTAAAAGCCAGCGAAAGCCTTTGAGTGATTGGAAAGGAAATACAGAATGTTTTAAGCGGAGAAAAAGTGCTATTTGAATGAAGATTTTTAAAGATCACTGCGTGCGCTTTGTTATAGGTAAACTGCAGTGGAAAAGGGAGGGTCACGTGATAGATGCATACGTCTAGGCCTTGGACCATAAAGGCCGCAGCATAGGGAAGTGGTCCTGCTGAATCTGCAAGACAGAAATGCTAACGGACTGGATGTGGGGCTTGGGAGAAAGATGGCTCAGGCATAACTCCACACTTCGTGGTCTGAACTGGAGTAGAGGCGTCCTCAAATGAGAAACTTAACCGGGAGAACATTCTGGGGCAGAGACGTGTAAATCAGATTAGTTCTGGACAGGAGAGAGACCTTTGCAGCTGAATTCACCCAATTTCGGTTAGATCTGCTCCTGCTCTGCAACTTATTATTATGATAGTTTTGAGCTCTTTGGACGCTCAATGTCTTTATTTGTATCACGAGGACAATTGAACCTAACGTGTAGGCTAGAGTTATTGTGAGAATTCAACCAAAGAGCAGCTGTAAAGTACCTAAAATATAGATTTTAAAAGAAGGTAAAATGAAATAAAACCACGTATATGTCAGTGATTAATAAATGGTGTTTCTCATGATCTGCATGAGTAGGTGTGAGGTTTCTTTCAGCACTATAAGAATTATTTTGTGGAAAATGTTGATTATGTTTTAATGAAATGAATTCTAATGAAGCTCTTAAGAAACAGCCTACCATTCAGTTCCTATGTTCATCATAGCAACTTCTTCTTTACTTTTTTCTTCCTTTTCTGAATTTACTGTGGTCAGTATCCTGTGCTCTTGTTTCCATTGTTTTCTCACTGCCTGGCCAGAAAGCTAAATCAGTCTGGGAAAGATTTCTGTCCAAACCAATACAACCCTGGTTTTTTTCTTTGGGAATGTGTCTAGTGCCTCAGATGAAGCCGTCATGATACTGTTCTGATGTGTTTTTCTCGTGCTGTTCTCCAAAGTTACTGATTTATCATCTCCTGTTCACTCTCACCTAGAAAGTTGTTCTGCGGGGAACAGTGTCCTTACTTCATTAGCTCTGCTTTCTTACTGAAAGGAACATCCTTCAGCTCACTTTATGGGGGCCTTTTATACACTTTTGGCTTCCATTCTCCATAGGCAGTACTAAAAACTGCTTTACTTCCAATGTGCTCTGTCACCTCAAAATCTATTATTTTGTTATTGCACTTGGCACCTAATTTAGGTGCTAATGATGTATTTTACAGCCAATTTTGATTACTCTACTGCTTTATGTTTACGTTTATTAAGTTGTTTAAATGTACCACATTTTCTGTATCATCTTAGAAATGTCCCCTTTTAAATTTCTGCCTTCATTCCACATTTATTCTATCACAGACCCCACTGGGAGTACATTTAGTGTTCCTGATTTTAAAAAGAAAAAAATCTGAATTTACATGTCACCATTTTTTTTTTTTTTTACTACTTCCTTGCTGAAATACCTCTTTCCCCCACTCAAATAAAATCATACCCAGCTTTGCAGATTGGTTATAATGCTGCTTCTTCCTGAAAGCCACTGCTGCACTTATCAGAGTGGACCTGATTGTAGCATCCTTGGCACACACCTTCAGTTGGCCACAGCCCCTGAGGGGAGGTCTAACAGCCGTCTCATAGTTTATTTCTCAACGACTTGAGTGTAATGGATGATCAGTGAATATCTGTTGAGATCATATGCTTTTATTCACAATATTCTCTTTTAGTTTTTATCTGCCTTGCCTTCATCATCCACATTGTTCTGGTATCATAATGCAAGCTAGTTTTATGCTCTGGGACATAGTTGCAGTAATTCAACAAATTTGAGCACCTTCTATGTGGCTTCTATTGAATTTTATCTTGGGAATGCAGTGAATTGATTCACAATCCCTTTCCTAAAGGAACTCAGAATAAAGGGAAAAGCTGACAAGTAAATAATTAATATTCCATACGATCCTATGGTCATGATGTGTTTCAGAGATGTATTTAAACATCTAACGAATTTCAGAGGAAGATGGGGTTTAGAGAGTCATTATGTTGCGTTTGTGCAAATTGAAGAGTACGGTAAATATTATAAGCAAGTAGAACAGCGCCCTACATGTAGAAAGCACTCAGTAGAGGCTGTTTAATTCTGTGATGGCTCTAGACTATAAGTTCAGAGGACAGCCAAGGGGCTTAGGGAAAGGTAAGGGTCTTTACAAGCACCATAATGATGACAGGGTTTTCCTGCCTTACTGTTGACCTCAGCTTTCAGTCACATACCCTCATCTGAGAACTCCCTGCATCTCACATGAATATGATGATGAAAAGATTAAGACCAAGTAGCTTCCCAGACAATCAGGATGAATTCCTAACAGCAGTTTTTTAAATAAATAAATGAATAAATGTGACACAACTACTTTTGAGAATGGAACTGTGGGTAATAGTGTCGGAAGAAGGACAGAAACAAAACGTGTACAAAATTATTTTTAAATATTACATGATTCCTTCACATGATCCTCAAATTTCAGGTTGGTATCTAATTTTATTTGTAACCAAGATAGAAACCTTCCATTCACCAGTCATTACTTATGAATTGAGCAAGCATCAAATGAAAACTTATTATGTAATAGTTTCTTTCCTAGAATCCAGAGATACAAAGACAAATAAATTGGGCCTTGCCTCCGATTAATTTATTCCAATAGATTCAAAGCAAAAATAAACAAGCCAATGCAGTAGATCCTGGTGACAGTTAAGTTGGAGGTATGCATGAATTTTTGAAGAAAACAGAAAAAGCTATCTAAAACGGACAGAAAAGCAAAGGAGAAGGTTTTTGTAAAGAAGTCATGGGCTTAAACTGACTTTGAAGAACAAGGGTAGGCTAACGTGGCCTAACGAGTAGGTTGTAGAACAATTCGACCAAGTATATCCAAGTATATCCAATTGCCCTTAAACTATTACATTTTCTTTTTTACAAAAGTCTGTGCTCTTCCCGGCCTTAGTGGTAACTGGGAGGTACCACCTATGGAGAAGATTCATCTTTACTGCCTGTAAAGGAATGTAATTCTAACATGAAATATCGTTTATGGGCTTAAATGATCAAAAGAGAAGTCTGCAGATGGATTTCATGGTGAGCAGTGGCTTCAGGAGTCAAGAGTCTTAAGATAAACCATCCTGTCTGTCACCAAGATGCTATAAAAATAAATCATTGTTACTTCTATTTGCTAAAAATGAAAGTAGCACTCTTACCAGGGTTTGGGTGAATATACTAATATTTTAGCCATAAACTTTATAAAGTAACATTGCCATATACATATTATAATAACTTTTCTTTTGTGAAAAAGATGATATCAAGAAATCGAATTTATTAAGCCATATAACATTGTTTCTTTGTTTAAATTCACCATGTGAAACAAGAGTTAACATAATAAAGTATAAGACCAGCATAGTACTTTCAGATGAATTCCAAATATTTTTCACTGAGTAATTTAAAAGGAGCAGCATACTACAGAACCAGTATTTCTTTTCAAAATTATGGAATGTAGTGTTGCTTTTTACCTTCATTATCTTTTAGATGTTTCTGTAAACTGAGTGCTTAAAAAAGCTAGCATTTTTCTCTTTATCCTTACACAAAGCAGAAGGAAGTATATTAACTTGTTATGCATTAAATATAGCCAATAGTAGCTCAGATTTTAGTTTTCTGCTACCATCAGGTAATTTTTATAATTGTCATATCCCTAAAGCTTTTCACTCAAGCATTACACATTTCCCTGTCTTTATAAACAGAGTACTTTAATCTTAAGTGATCACTATGTAAAACTATTATTTTAATGTGTGTTAATACTATGATACCATGAGGCATTACCGAGAAGTACATAATTGCTTTCTCCTAAACTAAATGAGTTTTGAATTCAGTTATCTGATTTTTATAGTTTTCTGTTTCTCCTTCTCTGCTATCAGGCTGTTTGCCATCACTTTTAATAATTGCTGTTGCCACCTTCCACTTGAATATCTCCTCTATAATATGCTATTTCAAATGCAATTTATTTCAGCAAATATTAGTCAAGGTTATATAGTGTATTAGGCACTCTACTAAGTGCTAGGGATTCAAGGAAAAATAAAACATGTTTTCAGTCTTCAAAGAGCACTCAGGTGAGTAAAAAGTAGATATAAACAAATAATTACAATTGTTTGTGCTGATTGCAGCTGGTAGGGTTTTGTTCTGTAGGCAATGTGGCTTGTGTTCCTGGACTTTGACAATGTGGATGGCTCAACACAGGATCGAAGCGCTCAGAATCAGTAGATTAAGGAAGAATTTAAAGCAGAGAGGTATTGGGGGTTTTTTTTGGGGGGGGGGTTTGGTTTTTGGCTAGGGTTGAGATAGTCTCACTCTGTTGCCCGGGCTAGAGTGCCATGGCATCAGCCTAGCTCACAGCAACCTCAAATTCCTGAGCTTAAGCAATCTTCCTGCCTCAACCTCCCAAATATCTATAGTTGCCCACCAGAGCACCCTGCTAATTTTTCTATCTTTAGTAGAGATGGAGTCTCTCTCTTGTTCAGGCTGGTCTCGAATTCCTGAGCTCAAACAGTCTCTCCTCCTATTCCTCCCAGAGTGCTAGGATTACAGGGATGAGCCACAGCACCCCGCTCAGAGAGTTCAGAAGTAGATCTTAAAGGCGTATTGGAATATATCTTTGAAGAAAGATGTATGTTATGAAATATAACATAAATATTTTTTTAAAAATTTTGTCTGAAATAAGAACAAGTTACTCGTAGTGAAACCAGAGATACTGCCCAGCATTAGAGGTTACAATATTACTTCAATATAGTTCTTATTTTGGTACTGTCTCTTTCTATAGCAGGTACAAAATAGTTGTGAGTGCTTAATAAGTTATATCCCAGTGAGCGAAAGGTTAATGTATTTACTATGAGAATTTGTAAGTTACATTATATTGCATTTATTATATTACATCATGTTTTATGGTCACTACTGTTATTGTCACTATTAGTATTTTCTAATGAGAAAAGAATTTTTAAAATAGTATTAGATCTACAGATAGCCTCTGAGATGATGTAGGGTTATGTTTCTGAATTTACTTTGTAAATGAAATAATTTATGTTTATGATAGAATTAGATATGTGAAACTTTGTGCAGAAAATATGTCCCAGAACATTAAATAATCAAAATTTTGATTTTTGATTCCTACCAAAATGACTACCAAACTTCCTACCAAAAATTTCCAATAGCAAACATATTTATTGCCTTTTCACATTTAAAATCACATTCTTAACATAATACATGGTGGCTTTTAGGAGTATTATTATCATTATCATTAAGATACGACACTCAACTTATTTTGCAACCCTACTAAAATTCCTACATACTTTGAAAAGAAAATTTAGTGATATACTGAAGTTAACTACACTGATGTCAGGAAAATGAAAATATAATGAAACCTGCTGTAACATATTCAGCCCTTGAACTTCCTGAATTGCAATTTAACCTTTGTCTGCTTCACACCATTCCTTGGCACAGCATTCATATAACCTGTTCCAAACAATTATGTCTTTTATTTCATGTAACAATTTCAAAAGGATGGGTAGAAAAGGTATATATTAGTTTTTTCAGAGAGTATGCATGTATACATTTAAAAAGTCCGTTCTACTCAAATTTGTCTGTCTCTACTCTGTCTTCCGCTGGGCTCCCTCCCTCCTTGCACCTCCCCTTTCACACATACTAGAAAAATCACTACTACAAAATTTGGAGATGATTTTGGGCTGGAAATTTTTCAAAGCACAAAGTCCTAATTGACTATTGTGGCTGTTTTAAAATTCCAGTGCTACATCCTTAAAACGTCTAGCACTGCAACTTCTTGATGAACTCTTCAGGATAAATCAGTGGCAAAAAGTAACCGTAGGGCTTAGAGTCATATAGAGGCTATGCATACAGACGGGTGCCAAAAATGATGATTTCTCACTTTTACAGCAGTAAACATTTCCATTCTTCCTTCACATGAGATACAGCTCTAGAGGAATTGTTGACTGGAGCCAATGATGAGATGGTTTGGTGCTTCTGGTACTAATATCAGTTCATTTCAGGAGACCATTTCTATAAAGCCTACAACCTAAGGTGGTTGTAAGCTGAACTTAGGAAGACTGGCGTTTTGCAATGAATTTATGTCTCTTCACAAATAACTGTTTCTTATCCAATAACAAAGACCCAAGAGAACAGCAATAGCTATATTTTTTCTAATATACTGATAACGAGAATGGTAACTCCCAATGGTGGGCCAATCATCACCAAGGCCCATTTGCACCTTATTAAAAACCTGAACTTCCAAACTATATTCATAAACTTAGATTTACATATACCTACGTTTATGATTTGTCAAAAACAAAACTTTGTCCAGAAGTTGAATTCACTTGTCTAATCAATGGGCTACCCTGATACTTTCACAGAATGTTTAGAGGGGCCCTAGGGGATTGGGGTCAGACCCTAGGAGCAAGGAGACGCCTGGCTACATTGGGTCAGAGGCATCTCATCCCCTAGATAAAATACTCTGTGTGTATTTATTTTACACACGCTTACTTTCTACATAGATTTTATTTTCAAAAGAATCTACTACTAACACCATTCATAAATTGCTCTGAGTCTATCCAGCGGGACCCGGCCACAAGAGCAAACAGTATAAACAAATTGACAAGAAACACAAACTTTCAGGCTGACCAGGCTTTGATGAAGCCATCACAGCGTGTGTGTTTCTTTACAGTGGAACGTTCTGTGTGAGTACGTGCAGGTTGTGTATTAAGACAAGCCAGTAAGATAGGACGAGATGGCAGTTATTTTGTGTTTCTGTTTTTGCCATAAAAACTTAGGAGGAAAATCAAAATAGCTCCGGTCAATACATCCCAAATTTTAAACTATACTTCCAAGGATTTTAATAGGAAAGATGCTAAGACTATGGCAAAAGGGCCTCAGAGAAGCAGTTTCAGAGTGCTCTATCACGTTTTGCTGTGGCAGAAAGCACCGTGAGTAGAGTGAGGTTCTAAATCCCTGAGTATGGAGCAGATTTTAGGCGCTTTGGTGTACAAGGAATTACACCAAAGTAGGTAATTAAGGACTTCCCATGATTCCTTTAGGTGTCCGCCTACGAAAGAGAAACTGGTGTCACCCAAGGGGATCTTCCCCATTTAAGCCTTCAGAAGTGATAGGAAATGAGCACCGTGCTGACTCCCGGGGACAGAAGCCTGTGGTGACGCTGACCCGCTGTGCTCGGACACAGTGGAAGGGACCCCACACTCGAGGACCTCGATGTGAGCTCTGCCCCTGCTTTAGACCAATTGTGGGGCTGTGATAACACGATTTACCTTCTCTGAGACTCAGTTTCCCCATCTGTAAAATTGTGGTAATAATTTCTATCTACTTCACAATAATGTTTATCCAAGCTCAATGAGATTATGAACGAGAATACTAAATGTAAATAGAAAAGCCTTAGATACATTATCTCTTATTAAAATGTACCAGAAGAGTAACATTCTTAAACCCAAGCAAGGGAGACCCTGATCTCACCCCTGCTCTTTCTCTTCCCCCGACTGACCCTCTTTTGGCCCCTCCGCTCACCAATTGAGGGATTTACAGAGCCAAGGGAACAGGTCCGGCAACGGCCTCTGTGCCTCTTCTAGAACGTACTGCAGGTGCCCAAACTGCCCTGATCCCACTTTCTGGGCCTCTGAGCCTCTTCTCCACAGTGCATCATCCAGAGGAAACCACACCACTGGTGTGGACCCTAGACTTGGGGTGACCAGGGGATGCTGCTTGTGGGAGCATGAGTGGTGTGGACGTATACAGCCTGTCCACATGCTGATGGGCAAGGCCCTGTGCAGGGCCCAAAAGAACTACAGGGGAAAGAAAAGGGGGCCAAGAATACATTTTATTTAAAAATTTGATAGGTTTACTTACAATTTAAATATTTAGAAATGTGGAATGCCAGCTTCTGTTTGTACTTTGGCCCTAGGCTCCACAAATATTAACTATTTCACACTTTTCATAATTAATCACTCCATGTAGTTATAATTTATTCCCACAATTTTTTTTCTAATTTTAGTACTAATTATTGTTGTTAAATATTTTACCCTGGGAAAAAAATTTATGGTTCCATGTTCTGCAACATTTTTCAGTTCTTTTGACTGGACAAAATACCAACCATTTCTTCCTTATTACGCCACCTGCTGTGCTCTCGCTGACACTGCAGTGGTCGACCCACTTTATAGATATCCTATCTTTCATATTGGGACAGTGTTGCCTGTGAGGCACAATCCTCTTCTCACATCAGCTTGGAAAATAAAAAATTATAATCTCTTTATTTCCTTTGGTAGCCAAAGTTAAGCCCCTTTTAAAAAAGTCGAATGTGAAAGAATGATAAGGAGATTACATACTGTAAGCTTTATACTTGAGGTCGTCTTTATATTGAATCTCTGTAATGATTTTGTGTAATATCTGTAAATAGCACAGAATACTATTTATCAGCAGAAGAACCAGTTTAAATTATTTGCAGGCTTAATGAGAAATGAGAAGAGTCTGAAGTGCACTAACATTGGCATTTGTACAATTGGCAGCTGGGCAAATACCAACGACCACCTACTTACATTAGTTATGTAGGTTATTACAGCAGAGATTAAACAAAGGAGGTGTGTCAGTTAATCAGCTTCTTTATTAAAGTTGAGACTATTATTTTTATTCTCTAGTGCTTCCCTAAATCAGAAAGTGCTTTCTATGCCATAAACAGCCAGAGAGGGTGGGAGAATCTACTGTAACTCTTTTATATTTTATATTTGATTTAAATGGTTATTTCAAAACCTTAAATACCTTCCCACCTCAATGCGAAAGAATGCAAAAAAAAAATTTCAATCCTCTCTGTATCCTGCTTTATACAGGGCCTTTTTTGTTTCAAAATTTTGTTTTCATACAAACTTGTATTTTCTCATTTTTCCACCATGACAATCTTACATGTTAATTAACACGTAATACTGATGTCTCGGAGTCATCGTAATGTTTTCACTAAATATTATCTTTCCTTATCCATCATTGCTTGACAATTGAACCATTCCAAATAATTCTAATGAATATAAACAGACCTTTTCTTATCCCCTCAATAGTCTTTTAATCAAGGCCAATTCATACAAGAAGCAAGTCACAGATTTTCAATTAAAAACAACCTTCGATATTCTAATCTTTTATTAAACGCCAGTCCCCAGGGCTTGCAAACTCAATTGGCTTCAAGGAGTGGCAGTTAACAAAACTCAGGATGCGCACCAAAAATCCTAAGCTCTGTTTGTGTGCTCAGGCTTCACATTTGCCTAGTTGTATTGCTTTTCAAATTCTCTGGGTAATATGGCATCTCTCAGAACACCCAGTGAGCAACCCCCTCTCCTTTTCGCCTTCACCTCCTTCTTCAACCCTGCCTTTTTTTTTTTTTGATTCATGTCTTCTGGTTTTATCTTCCTTTCCTGATCGCAAAATTTCTCCTTTGACTCATGGCGTAAATAGCTTCTCCAGTATTGACACTTTGGCTCTATTTTTCAGACAGTTTGCAAGTGCCTTCTGGCTATGTTCCTGCCTTTGCTGCTTGATATTACCCTCTGAAGTACAGAGTCAAAATTAATTATAATCTGTCTTAGCTACAGGTGCTTCTGTGGGTCTGCGCTGGGCTCCAACCTCCCGTCCACTACTCTTACTTGTGAGAATGAGCTAGGATCATCATGACTCTTACTAAAATTCATCACTACTATATATAGTCAAGTTTATTTTCAATTATTTATATTTAAGAGTCAATCCATGTTTGAATGATATATTCTAATGTACAGCAGTCATGTACAATGCTTTATAGACTCTGGGATGAATTGTTCTTCTTTAAGAGAAATAAAAATGAGCAAGAAATTTACTGTTTCAGGCTTCAAACCCTTCATCTGTAATCAATCAGTCTGAATGTATAAGAACTCATTAACATTCCATTCCCTGTTTTGAATTACACTTTAACTCTCTCATTATGGATCCTAAACAGAGTACCTGATCACATTTGACCTTTCAGGGCATAAAGGTGAAATTTTCCATATTTCTCTAAATATTATTAGCCACATTAAGTCACGTCACCATTAACTTTCCTTAGATAAGAAATTTAGTTGCCTTAAAGAAAAAAGTCCAAACGAAATCTCAGTATTCTTTGAAGAAATAAATGATTATATTTTCTTTATTGCCAACAGAAACCTAAAAAATTGAGTTTAAAATTGTTGTGATTTTTCAACTGTATATTAAGTATATCTCCTACCTAATGAAAGGTTCCCCCTCCTCCTAAAGTTTCTTCAGAAATGTGCTGGGGACAGATAGAAGTGGAGGTAGGAAGGGATGGATGGCGGAATAGATTTATATCAATTTATCAATGTATTATCTCACATAAGGCTTATCAAAAATAATGTACAAATATCAGGACCAATAAAAAGGGATCTTATATACATCAAATATAAATATCAATACAAAGTAAAGAAAATTCTGACTTATTTTTCAACTCTTTAAAACATCTTACAGATGACACGAACCTATTCATTGTGTCTGTATGTATTTGTCTGAATGAGCATGTATTTCCCCCTTACCATAAAGGCTAATACATTGTTTAGAAAAGAAAATGAACTTTGGAGTAACGTGACAAAGACTTGGACTTAAATGACTAAAATTATATCATATTACCACTAGTCCTTTTATAGATAGCCTATCACCCCCAAACCATTTGCAGCATAAGAGTAATCTATGAGTAGTAATAACTAAGAGTACCTCATACTCTGATAGTGTTTCTGCTCAAGGTATTTTTTAAAAAATCTGGCTCTTGGGTGGTGCCTGTGGCTCAGCAAGTAGGGCGCTGGCCCCATATAGCGAAGGTGGCAGGTTCAAGCCTGGCCTTGGCCGAACAGCAAAACAGAAAAATAGCCGGGCATTGTGGTGGGTGCCTGTAGTCCCAGCTACTCAGGAGCCTGAGGCAAGAGAATCGCCCAAGCCCAGAACTTGGAGGTTGCTGTGAGCTGTGTGACGCCACGGCACTCTACTGAGGGAAATAAAGTGAGACTCTGTCTCTACCAAAAAAAAAAAAAAAAATCTGGCTCTTGTAGTTATACTGATAGGTGACATTTATTGAAGAGCTACAATGTATTAAACATGCTGCTAAGTATTTATTGTGTAGAAATTTAATTTGTGCAGCATTTGCCAAAAGAAGTACTATTATTATCCGTACACCGGAGGGATAAGAAAGCTAAGAGAAGTCCAGTAGCTTATCTAAGACCCCACTCACCAAATGAGTCAAGGTGGTGGACCCAAGACGGAGACTCGAGCAGGGGGCCCAGAGCTCACACGTCTAACCACTTTGCTCTACAATCCCTCGATAAGTTCCCCCACTCCACAGTAAGCATTCCTTACTTGCTAAGCTTCTAAGTGTTTTATTCTCAATCATGGAATATATATATTTTTTTTCAAGGTTAAATTGCAAAGTAGAAACAGTATTGTATAAGCAGTAATAATGGGTTCTACTTTCCACTGCAAAGCATTTCCTAAGCAGAGGTTGGAAACACTTTTCACACATCACTGAACGATAGCTCCCTTCAACTGAATAATGTTAATGTTTATTAGCACTTAATAGCCTTGGACAGGACAGTATTTTGAAATCCGAGAGTAATTTGGAGTAAGCAGAATGTGAATACACTGGAGAAGAGTCACCATATTTCAAAATCAATTGTTCAGTGCCTGGCACACAACAGTCCAACGGTATCGATTGCTGCTAATGTTAGAACAGTTGGGTAGGCCAGGAGGGCTTTCATGCTCGTGGTGGGAAAATGGTTCTTGAAGTGGAACTTAGAACAAATTAATTAACACTTATGTTCACTGTGCATTTAATGTGAAAAAAAGGGTTTAGTAAATTATTGTTTGTAACAGTATAAAAGTCTTAAATGTGTGCTAAAATGTTATAAAAATGTGAAATGTTATTAGCTTTAAAAACAAAATTAAGCCCAAAGAAATTATCAGCTTCCTGGAAGTTCTAATCCTACGAGGAAGTTTGAACCCTACGAGGTGGGACAATTAAGTTCATGAACCCATCCTAGAACAAGTGCTACTGCCTCGGCACCTGTAGCTCAGCAGTTAGGGCGCCAGCCACATACACCGAGGCTGGTGGGTTCGAACCCGCCCCGGGCCTGCTAAACAACAATGACAACAACAACAAAAAATAGCCGGGCATTGTGGCGGGTGTCGATAGTCCCAGCTACTTGGGAGGCTGAGGCAAGACAATCGTTTAAGCCCAAGAGTTTGAGGTTGCTGTGACCTGTGATGCCACAGCATTCTACCGAGTGCAACATAGTGAGACTCCGTCTCAAAAAAAACAAAAAGAAAGAAAAAGAGAAAGTGCTCCATGCGTCACTGCTGAAAAGCACTGCCATCACCTTTGAAGTATTCCCCTTGGGAAGCTAGGCAGTGACACCCACCAGGCCTAGTCCACGTTTCAGAGCAATTTTGGAACTCTCTCTGGAATGGCCATCAGAGCTGTCCTCACATGAGCTCTAAGGTTAAGTTCACGATTTCATTCTAGGAAAAGTGCTACATACCTCAGCGTTGATTGTCACTATGGTGACCAAGTACTCTGCTTGGCCATCTGCTGATTATAGTGATATTTTTAATAAAGAGATTTTTTTCCCATACAATTTGGATTCAGTCAATAGGCCACACTCAGGAATCCAGAAGACCACATGTGGACCCAAGACCACAGGTCTAAAATTTGGCAATTAGTGCTCCATTGCTTTTATTATTTCTCAGTAGTAATTTTTCCAGTTTTCCTCGTTTAACATGCCAAGATATATGTTTTTGTAATTATAAATTTTAATGTTGGGAAAAAAAAATTTTTTTTTGGAATAAGGATAAACTATGTGTAATCTCTCTGTGTTTTGGAAAATTACAACACATAGGATTGCCCTATGTTATTCTAAAACTGACACTACTGTGACGTGTTAATTGTTAAAGTAGAAGGTATTCAGTGATACTTTTTTTTTTCAGACAGAGTCCCACTCTGTCACCCCAGCTACAGTACAGTGGCATCTTCATAGCTCACAGCAACCTCCAACTCCTGGGTTCAAGCTATCCTTCTGTCTCAAACTCCCGAATAGCTGGGACTACAGGCCCACAACACCACACTTGTCTAATTTTTCTGTTTTTTGTAGAGATGGGGTCTTGGTCTTACTCAGACTGTTCTTGAAGTTCTGACCTCAAGTAATCCTCCTGCCTCAGTCTCCTAGACTGCTAGGATTACCATGCTCAGCCTCAGTGACACTTTTTAAAGCACAATAAGGAAAATTATATTTAGGACTGTAGCAATAGGTATTCATATATGGTCCACTGCAATGCGACTTTGCATTGGAGGAGAAAGGCGAGCTTAACATCACATACAGAAGAGACAAGTGGACATTTATAACCAAGAAGCAGGATGGGCATCAGTAGATGGAAAATTACTAAGAGGAAACATCAAGGCTAAAGGCAATTCTGACTAACCCAACCAAAGATTCTCACTGCAGACAGGCGAGGGCGAGGAGACATCACCTAGAAAAGGGAAGGATAAGAAACTCATGAGACAATGGAAATTGGTCAGACAGGGGAGGGAGTGTACCTTGCTCTGACTTTCCAGAGTTTGTGCTAAAACTGCATTTTACGAGAAAGTACACAAATGGGCCTGGGAGAAGGTTTGGGAGCCTGACAAAAGTTTGGTCAAGCAAGGAATCTTTATCATGGCATATTGAGAACTATATTTCAGATCTAAAGCAATAATAAAAATAGATAAGCAGGGGTCGTAAAATACTCTCTTATTCAATTTATAAAACAACATTTCTGGTGATGGCCAATCTGTGGAGACATCTTTCATACTAGCCCAGGCTACCCACAAACAGAATAACAAGTAACACTTATGGCTTGATAAATAGGAAAAAAGGTAAACCACCTCTTCTGGTACATGAATATAGGGACTCTGCCTAGAAAATATGTTTTTATCCATGCTCTTAATCATGTAAAGAAAATAAGAATTAGAAATTTTTGCATACTGATATATATAATACGCAGTGAGCGAGTGTCTTGCCTCCCTTTTAGGACCACAACAACAAAGTCTTTCAGATTTTTCTCTTATCAAAGTCCATTTTGTCACTCTGCTCAGTCCTTTTGCTTCCAGTTCATAGGTCACTTCTTCAGAGAGGTTTCCCCTGACTCCTAGAAGGGGGTCAGGCTCACCTACCATGTGTTCTCCCAAACTCCTTGAATTTCCCCACTATAAATCTCCTCTGTTTTTAGTGTCAAAACTGTAACAATTGCCATTATGTTTAATTATTGGTAATTTCCACAGGATCAGAGATCAAACCTACCTTGTTCATCATCATAGTTCAGTGAATGACCACGTATGACGCAGGAGTTAGTTGTGGGGGGAGGAGGAGTCATCCCAACTTGCTCTGATGACCTCATCTTCTCCCGTGGGTTTAGATTGTCACCTATGTATCACGTGCTGCCAGTTCTCTGCTTACTGCCCAGTTTTCTCTACCAAGTGTTAGACATTTATATCCAGGTGCTAAGGACATAGCCACCAGAGCCGGACACCTGGGCTTCTATTTTTGACTCTGCCGCTAATTCCATTCATTACATGCAATATATAAATTCCATTCAGTCAAGTCGTCTTAGTTTCTCTACGTTCTCAGTCTCTTCCTCTTTAAGAGGGGAGATGGGGGAGAGAGGGTGTGAGGCAAAGTGATGACACAGGTGATGTAGGCAAAGTGCTGACCCAGTGCTTGCCCGAGTTACGTTCAGTAAATGCTGCGTGCCTCCTACCGCCATTGCTACCGCTAGCGCTGCCCCGGCTGCTCCTTGAAGGCAGTGATTTTTCTATTGGACGTGTTTTCTCAGCTAGTCTCAGAAATAGGACACCTGGATGTTTTCAAAATATTCGAATTCAACATTTCTGATTCTGGATAAAGAAAACATTCTTCAAAAATCTAACTGAACATTACATTTGCCACTACAAATTTGGAAAAGACGGAAAAGTCAGAGATTAAAAACAGTCACCCAACGTCTTATTTACTCAACAATAGCAGGTAATCGTTGAATCAGTTTCATCCTGGAATATGTATGAATGCATATATATATAACTATAATTCCATATGTAATTTTATACCTTCTTTTTCTCTTAATGCTGTGGGAGATATATATTTTATGTTATAAATTCTTTGCAATTTTTTTTTTGAGATAGAGTCTCACTATGTCACCCTCTGTAGAGTACTGTGGCGTCACAGCAAACTCAAACTCCTGGGATCAGGCAATTTTCTGCCTCAGCCTCCCAAGTAGCTGGGACTACAGGTGCCCACACAAGGCCTGGCTATTTTTTTGTTGCAGTTGTCATTGTTGTTTAGCAGGCCCGGCGGGGTTCAAACCCGCCAGTCTTGGTGTGTGTACTGTAACCATTGTGCTAGCCTCTTTGCAAACTTTTTAAAGCCTTTGTGACAATTTTTAAAATAGCTATTACATGGGTAGTATACTTTATGTGGGTACTCCTCTTTTTGGTTTTTATAAAAACAATTGATCTCATCACATGATCCCATTTGTGTAAAACAGCATTGTGTGAGTGCACGTGTGTGATATGCTTTCTTAAAATTCACGCCTCGAGCCTATAAAATACACACTGTTGACAATTTCTGAGGACAGGTGTGGAGGAAGCAGCCTCTGAGCACACGGTTGTTCCCTCCTGCCTGTGCTTCTGTATTAAGGCATGCACATTAGTTTCATAATTTGAGCTATTTTAAAATAATAACGCTGTGGTAAACACATTTGTGTATAAAATTCTTCCTACATTTCAAATTATTATCTTGGCATAAATTCCCAGAAATGTATGACTAAATCAGAGAGTCTGAACATTTTGAATCTTTTGATAAAAACTGGCAAATGGCTTTCTTAATGAGCTATCATGAGTACGTTGTTGAAGAAAATAGTAAACAATTGAACCAGAAAGAAATATTCTCATCACAAATTTAGATGAGTTTGGCTCATCAAACTTCCATTCTAAATACGTACCCTTAACTCTTTCTAGTCTTCTCACTCACTGGGAAAACCAAAGTACATAATCATTGCAATATAGTGCATTGATACATATAACAAGCCTTTCACTTAATACCATTTAAAAATACATATATATCTATATATATGTGTGTGCATGGGTATATATTTATAGGTATATATATCTATATATACATATAATAAGCCTTTCATTTAATACCATTTAAAAATACATATATATGTGTGTATGTATAGGTATATATTTATAGGCATATATATCTATATATACATAAATATATACCTATAAATAAAATGTATACTTGTAAAACCTTTATTATGTAAGTATGTATTTAATCTGTTTGGCTTAAAACTTTCTTTCCAATTATAAAAGATTTGTGCAACAGCTTTTAATATCTTATTGATATATCAAATTGAAATACAAATAGATGTCATCTTTAGTTTGTCAGAAAATATCTGTTTTCATAGTTAATTTAATTTTCTTAAAAACTTCTAAAACGAAACTTGATGATTTTTAGATGTTGAGAATTGACAGATTAAGACAAATTTTATTCAGAGCATGAAATCCTTTTTTTCTGTTTTCATGAAAGGCAATAATCTATTATTCCAAGCATTTTATAGGTGCACTATTTTTGTTTTAATTGTGATTAATAGATCTGAGTACAGAAGCTTCAAAAATAGTTAAAATATAAATAGTTTGGCTATAGACAGATCAGAATTCAAATCCCAGCTTTGTTGCTGATTACCTTTGTGACCTAGAATAAGTTCTTTAACTTTGTTTAGATTCAATATATTTCACTTCTAAAGTGCATAAGGAAAACAATTGCAATGATTATGATTTTCAGCAATGGAACTTAATAGATGCCCAACAAATGGTAGCTATTAATATGTCTAAGAAAACGACTTGCAATTTCATTACCTGAACTGTATGCTTATGCCTCTATCCTAGAGCCTATTTCATTTCCATTTGAATGTAAAAATTAATAAATATGCATATGACTTTCTCATTCTCATAATCTTGGCCATATCATATTATTTTATATACTGAGAGCAAATATAAATATATTTCAATATGAAAATTTTTATTACCATGTAAATAGTGTGCATGTGTGTGATTATAATAGCCCTAACCACATTTATGCATTCCACAAATATTCATTCACTATTTAATATATGCCCAGTATTATTGTAGGAGCCATGAATATAGAAATCTAAAAAGATATAAAAATTCTCATCTTCATAGAATGTATATTCAAATGGGAGGGAGCATTAAAAAGACAAATAAGTGAAAAATAGAGTATAGTCAAAACTCATAGGTGCTAAAGAGAAAACTAGACAAGAAAGGGAGAAAAAAATTACTGGGTGAGTTGCAATTTTACATAGGGATCAGAAAAGAAGGCCTTACTGAGATTCCATTTGAGTAATGCTCTGAAGAAAGAACAGGAGTCAGCCACAAGGGTCTCAAAGCTTTCCAGGCACAGTGGACGGCAAGTGTGAAAGTCCTGAGCCAGGGACGCGCCCGGAGAAGCCCTGGGAACTCCCTCCTGTAGCTACTGTGAGGACTGTTTAAGTTCAGCACATGTAAAACACCAAGAATGTGGCTCAGCACCTGTGGCTTAATGGGCTAAGGCGCCAGCCACGTACACCTGAGCTGGCGGGTTCGAATCCAGCCCGGGCCCACCAAACAACAATGACGGCTGCAACCAAAAAATGGTTGGGCGTTGTGGCGGGCGCCTGTAGTCCCAGCTACTTGGGAGGCAGAGGCAGGAGACTCGCTTGAGCCCAGGAATTGGAGGTTGCTGCGAGCTGTGATGCCACAGCACTCTATCTAGGGTGACAGCTTGAGGCTCTGTCTCAAAAAAAAAAAAAAATATATATATATATGCTACTGGGACCTCATCAACTAAAAAGCTTCTGCACAGCCAAGAATACAGTAAGTATAGCCAGCAGACAGCCCTCAGAATGGGAGAAGATATTTGCAGGTTATGCCTCCAAGAAAGGTTTAATAACCAGAATCCACAGAGAACTCAAATGTATTAGCAGGAAAAGAACAAGTGATCCCTTCTAGGGTGGGCAAAAGACTTAAAGAGAAACTCCTCCAAAGGAGACAGGCACACGGCCTACAGATACATGAAAAAATGCTCACCATCCTTAATCATCAGAGAAATGCAAATCAAAACTACTTTGAGATATCTAACTCCAGTAAGATTAGCTCACATAATGAAAACCCAAAACCACAGATGCTGGTGTGGATGTGGAGAAAAGGGAACACTTCTACATTGCTGGTGAGAATGCAAACTAATACATTCCTTTTGGAAGGATGTTTGGAGAATACTTAGAGATCTAAAAATAGAGCTGCCATTTGATCCTATAATTCCTTTACTAGGTATATACCCAGAAGACCAAAAATCACATTATAACAAAGATAATCTGTACCATAATTTTTACTGCAGCCCAATTCATAATTGCTAAGTCATGGAAGAAGCCTAAGTGTCCATCGATCCATGAATGGATTAATAAATTGTTGTATATGTATACCATGGAATATTATGCAGCCTTAAAGAAAGATGGAGACTTACCTCTTTCATGTTTACATGGATGGAGCAGGGACCTATTCTTCTTAGCTAAGTATCTCAAGAATGGAAGAAAAGGTATCCAATGTACTCAGCCCGACTATGAAGCTAATCTATAACTTTCATATGAAGGCTATAGCCTGAGGTCTGGTAATTTTCTTTCTTTGTTGGATCCTTTCATTGTTTGGGGATTAGGGTGATTTTTGCTTTAAAGAATGTGTTGGGAAGTATTCCTTCTTTTTCTATGCTTTCGAAATGTTGTATAATATAGGTACTATTTTCTCTTGAAAGGTTTGATAGAATTGTGAAGCCATCTGGTCCTTGACTTTTGTTTTTAAGGAGATTTTGTATTGTTGATTCTGTTTCAGTGGTTGATAGAGGTCTATTCAAGGTTCCTAATTCTTTCTGGTTGAGTTTAGGAAGGTGGTGTGCTTCCAGGTATTGGTCCATTTCCTTCAGATTTTCATATTTCTGGGAATAGAGATTTTTGTGGTAATCATTGAGGAGTTTTTGAATTTCTGAAGTGTCTGTTGTTATTTCTCCTTTATTGTTTCTGATAAATGATATTAGAGAGTTTACTTTTCTATTTCAGTTAGGTTGGCCAAAATTTGATTAATTTTGGTAATCATTTCTTTTATTATTATTATTAAATAATAGCTGTGCACATTAGTGCAATCAAGGGTTACAATGTGCTGGTTTCATATACAATCTGAAATATTTTCATCAAACAGTTTAACATAGCCTTTATGGCATTATCTTAGTTATTGTATGAAGACATTTGTATTCTGCATTTAGTAAGTTTTGCCTGTACCCTTCTATTATGCACCATAAGTGTGGCCCCACCAAGTATCCTCCCACCACCTCAACCTCCCTCCCTTCCTGTCCCCTCCTTTGCCCATTTCTCCATATTCTTGTGGTATAGTTGGGTTATAGCCTTCATATGAAAGCTATAAATTAGCTTCATAGTAGGGCTGAGTACATTGGATACTTTTTCTTCCATTCTTGAGATACTTTGGTAAGAAGAATATGTTCTAGCTCCATCTATGTAAACATGAAACAGGTAGTCTCCATCTTTCTTTAAGGCTTCATAATATTCCATTGTATACATGTACCAGAATTTATTAATCCATTCATGGGTCAATGGGCTCTTGGGCTTCTTACATGACTTAGCAATTATGAATTGGGCTGCAATAAACATTCTGGTACAGATGAATTTTGTTAATCTTTTTAAAAAAACCTCACTTTTTGTTTTGTTGCATTTCTGAATGATTCTTTTGTTTTCAATTTCATTTAATTCTACCCTAATTTTAGTTATTTCTTTTCCTCTGCTGGGTTTGGGGTTGAAGTGTTCTTCCTTTTCCAGTTGCTTGAGATAATCCATTAAGTTGTTGGCTTCCTATCTTTCTATTTTCTTCTTTTTTTTTTATAATTTAATTGAATCATAATTCTGTACATTGGTGCAATCATAGGGCATGATTCATATACATTCAGAAATGTTTTGATCGTACTGTTACAGATAGCCTTCATGGCATTTTCTTGATCACTATATAAACACATTGATACTCTACATTTAATAAGTTTCACCAGTACCCTCCTAAGATGCACCGTAGGTGTGATCCCACTAATTGCCCTCCCTCCACCCATACTCCCCCTTCCTCTCCCCTCCCTTTCCCCTTTCCCTGTATTCCTATGCTATAATTGGGTTTTAGCCTTCATATGAAAGCTATAAATTAGCTTCATATTAGGGCTGAGTACATTGGATACTTTTTCTTCCATTCTTGAGATACTTTGCTAA